>JAPMUY010010985.1:0-12974 GCA_026901105.3 Galaxias olidus | reverse complement strand
AGTATTAAACTGTTTATTGAACATAAAAAATGTGTATAATCATATTCTAGTAGAACTCCTAAAATAAAGGAACTGAAACATTTGCATAATAGTCTTTAACTAATATTACAGTGCTACAATGATCATTGCAAACATACTTAGAAGAGTGAACTACAAATGTGCAATCCTGATGTACCTGTTTCCGCCCTAACCCTCCCCTTTGTGTTTAAAAGCGAAAACATCAAGGGCTTTGTCTTCAAAGTCATTAGTACCTAAGACAGACAAGTGGATGAGAGACCGCAGTACGACAGGCTGTAATGTTTACTGAGCATGCACACCCACTAGTTTGTAAATACCTTCAGGTGTGCTCTCTAGAAAATGGAAAAAGAAACTCAAACACTAGACAGTCTGACAGCTTGCCAGAGTACTACACCACTCTCTAAAGCAGCAAGAAAACACACTTTATTTAGTGTGAACGTCTTGTTATTGTATATGAGCTCTTTGCCATGAGGGACTGGTTCGAGTGAGTACTGTAATACTGTGCAGCATGCCATTATAGACAAACCTATGATATTTGCATAATCGATGACTCCCTGACTTTGACTAATCGTGGGGCTTAGCCTGGTTGTTAACAGAGATTGCTGGGGTTACATTATGACATCTAAGCAGACATTGAACATTGTTTTTTTGGGGGGGCCTTACCAGTTGGTTAAACCACCTCCCAACCATTTTGATTCTTTTCCACCAAACTGTCAATAAGGCATCTCCAGGGCCATGGTCCTGATGAGGAGTCTGGATTACGTTGAGCTTGTTTAAGGCATTAGCGGGCGTTTGACGAATAAAGCACTAACGATAGCGATCGAGAGGGCCCGACTCCAAAGGCAGACTGCTTGCCTGGCAGCGCTTGATAATCTGCTTCGCTGGTTTCGCTCGGCTCCCTTTAATCTGACTTCACATAATCTTTTTTTTTCTCCTGATCAAGTAAATGCTTAATTATGGCTAATGAATTCTGTCCATAGCTTTGGTAAACACGCCTATCATACAAGATCATGCAGATTTTTAACTGGAGAGAGAATAGCAAATATGGGAGAGGAATTAGAAATGTTTTATATTTTGTACAAAACTAACAGTGATACTGCATGTAATGAAATGGTTTGCATGCAAACAAAAAGTGTGAATATGCAATGATATCCATTGATTATTACAATAAAGCTAAATCTTAGTAGGTGATACAGTATGTGGGAACTGTGAAATAATTTAGGAATATCAATTTGTACATCTCCTCTTGTGGTTCAAAAAGAGACCTGTTGGTTCCTGCAACAAATTGCAGTGTACAGAACACCAAAGCAAGCTATATGCCTCAATGGGCATTTGTATTAGGTTAAAGCAGTTGTGTTCACTGCCCATAAATCATGCATAAATGTTAGATTAGCTGTGTACATGTTTCTGGAGGCAAGGGTTCTATTTATTCAGCTCACCAGAAGGACAGATATGGGTTAAGAAAAGCTCTAGCAAAAAATATTGGAGTGTGTCCATTGCCAATTCAGCACACCATATATCCATACATATCCAATACTGTGGATTTTGAGAGGACGTGCTATGTTTATTTTTATTTTTTTAACTGGGACATTGTATCTGGCATATAGTCAATGACTTAATGTGCTGTGTTAGAGTGTAACCATCGACTAAGAATCATAAACTGATAATAAATAGCTACTAGGCAACATACTTATTGAAGTGAACACACTATTGAATAGTGAACATTCAATTGAAACCATATTTTGATTGCTTTTTCGTTGAATATAGAAGATGACAGCGATTAATTACTCCAACATTTAGTAGATATGCATGCCTTGTCCCAGCAAACATCTGAAATTAAATTCTCTAATTATTTTAATATATAAACAAATATGATCACAACAAACGGCTAAAAAGGAATCTTGATTAAATGCCAATAGTTTAAAAGCCTGCAATTTTTGTTGGCAAACAATTAGTTGGATAGGCTCTAACTTGCTAATGAGCTGTAGGTTAAACAAATTGTTAGATTTTCTGTACTTGTAATGTCCTAGTTGTGGATAATTCTCAGATGAATCTATGAGTGCACTATTCGCCTGAGGCATTTTGTGAATAATAAGCAGAATTTTTTAAAGTCAAAAGATTCTTGCTGATTCCCCAAACAGGCATTGGCAGTAATAATCACCATGGCTCCCTGAAAAGGCATTTTAAGCCACTGATCAGTGTGAGGTGTCCAGGAGCATGGAATAGCACGTGGGAGTTAATCTTGCACTCAGAACATCTGTAATGAATGGGAATGGGAGAATGGGAGACCCATTCGGTTATAATAACTCCAGCGCCACACTGTGTGTGTCTGTGTGTGTGTGTGAGTGTGTGTGTGCGTGTCTGCGTGCTTCGCATGCATGTTTCTCCATGCCTGTCTTTTAGTCCGAACACCAATGTGGCTGTTTGCAGTGGTTCCACCTGGGTTCCCAGCGAACCACACAGGACTCAAGCAATTCACAAACCACGCTCTGCTTCTTGACACCGAACGTTGTTTATCCAAGGAAATGTTTACTCTGGGTCACCCATTGTCATTCACTGCCCATATATGTAAGTTGGGCAGGGGCAGTTTGTGCTTGGCGTCCCTGAATCGGGTTCCCCTAATGAGCCTGATAAAATGACCATTCATCCACTGGGGGGGCTCGATGTTGCACAGTTCAAATGTTAATCGCCCAGGCTACTTTGGCAAATTGACAATGCTCCATTCACTGGCTTGCTCCGTGAATGCATGCTCTTCGAAAAGAGTGAGTGTGTGTCTCCCCTCCTCTCTGTAAGTGGGGCCAGCAAAGGGAGTCCCCATACCACCCACTGTTTCAAAGCCTTCGGCTGACCTATCTTCGGGTTTTCGCAGTAACGGACTAACTGTGACCCTCTCTCATCTGCTATGGCTGTAGCCTGGGGGGGGCAGGGGGGCAGTGGAGAGTAGACAAGGCCCCATCCGGACTCCCTCCATCATCATGTCAGTTTTCTCCGAGGCTTTGGCCTACGAAACAAGAGGTGCCTGTTTACGACCCAACTAACCTCGCAGGCCTCCGTCGCTTGGAACCCACTTGAATTCAAATGGAGTAACGGTTAATTTGAACGGAAAATTCTGCCGGCTGAAATGGGCAGTTAGGAGAGAAACAACCAGTTACACACTATAGTCTCAAACCCTCTTAACATGCACATCAGGTTTCGTCTTTCGTCCTCGTAGTGGATGGGTTCTATAAAGACTGCCAATGTTTTTCACAGACAAACAACGCAGCCACACTCACACGTTAGTCCACAATCAAAGCTTTCCAGGTCGCTATTATGGATTTTGACCTATTGAACACAGAGCAATCTATATTTCTAGAGCGCTCTACCAGTGGGAGGCCCACATGACCAAACACTGGCCATCTTACGGTAAATTTCAATTCAGCTAATCTATCACTTTGTGCACAACACGCTCATAGGAAATCCCAAAGATTATGGAGGTTTATAATCACTCATCATGGCCAGACGTTTGTGAAACTCCCAGCAGCCGAAATGAACAGAAGCAGTGCGCTGCTGATGAATTGCCGTAAGCGGAATATTTCCCAGAGCAGCAATTCCAAGCGGGGTCTGTTGGTAAATAACCCCTGTCCAGTCTGGGGCTTTCTCAATGGCACCAAATCATGTCTGGAATCTGCAGATGTTCAAGGCAGAAAAAGTTGCACATGAAAGTACAAACCAAAAGCGATAATTCTACAGAGAACACAGATTGATTTCGTAAAAACAATAATCAAAGAGAACACAGAGAGAAAATTGGAAATTGAAATCTTTGGTCTAACAGAGACACGAGAGCCTGGAACACCCGGCAGTTAATCAATATTTTAACCTCATCCAATTAGCTAAAGCTATAAGGTAGCTCCTGGTTTTAAAGGGTCACAGGTCCTCCTACTCAAATGTGAGTTGACATTGTCTCCCAAAGATTAACCTATTATCCAGGTCAAGGCCCATGTTTTGGCGGGGGCAGGCTCCCAGGCCACTGGCAGGCAGGCTGGCGCGCAGTGGCTGAGCCACGTGCCACACTGGAAGGGCACAGCCAAAGATGGATCTCAATTTGCTTCATCATTGACCCTGCTCTGTTATTTCTTTGTCGTCATTCAATTCCGTCTCATGTTTTAATATTCTGTGTGATCTAATGTCTATCATCAAAAATTCTCTTAAAATTCAAATCTGGCCACATTCTCATGATTAATGGTGTAGTCTCTCTGTTAAAATGATTTGTTGATTTTTTCTGAAATCCCGTTAGCCTATAGTGATACGGCCGAAGGCCTTCTGTAGAAGCTCCACATGGCGGGAGTGTGATCGAGACATCTGCCGCTGACAATGATAAAACGGGCTTTTAACGCCAGGCGACAACCGCCACATGCGCGATCATCACTATCTGAAGGTGTGGAAGTGACGCTGTCATATCCTTAATCATGATATCCATCCCTCGTAGGAGGCTTGCTTAAACACCCCATTACCCCTGCTCTCATTAGCCCGTACACTGACGCCGTGGCAACACTCTTTTTGGGTGGCGCATACAACCTTCCACAGTGCGAGTGTGGTGATAATTGGCTCAGTGCAACAGATGTGTACTGTGCTGCTACAGTGCAATTGACTTTTCATGTGCCACCTGTGAGTTGGCTTGATAAAATAACTGACTTGGCTTACTGCTTGTGTACGAACTGATGCAGCGCAAACATACTGAATTAAGATTGTTTATTAACATGCAGAGTGTCTTTCTTACTCCAGCTTATTAAATGTCAAAGAGGAGGCAGATAACACACTTTAATCACTGTGTTGTTTTGACCTTTCCCCCATCACTGGGAATGTTATACTGCTGACATTACAGAGGGGTTATCTCAGAAATTATAGGAGCTCAATCGCCATTACGTGAGTGGAATCTTTAGGCTTACATTTGCTCTAAGAGTTGTAATGAACGAGAAGCTATGGAATTGAGCCTGATGCAGAGCATGCACAGCATTAGACACAAACCAACTGTATCACTGGAGCGTTGACTGTAGACCATATACCGTTTACTATATACCAAAACACACAGTAGAGATCTTTTTTTCTTTGGAAAACATATGGTATACTTGGTAACTTTTTTTTTTTTCTTATTGTGTTTATTGTAATCTATAACACCCATACCAACAACAAATTAATTGTATGTGTTAACCTACTTGACAATAAATCAGATTCTGATTCTGATTCTGAAGGGTTAGTAGTTTGAATAATGTTCCATGTCTGCCTGCTATCTTCCAAGGAAATTCTACAAAAAAAAAGCAGAGGTCTGTTGGCGTGCAGTTTTCCAAAGAAAATATGTATATGGCTAGCCAAAAGCAATCTCAGTTATTTGTTCCATTATAACCCTGTCTTATGAAAACTGCTTTGCTTTTATGTGTTTATTGATGTTTTTCTAATCGGCCCAATTACCTCCCTACTGCTGTGTTGGATCAAGCTTTATCTGGCCATTTTAGGAAATACTTCTCTGTGTACCAACCCACGCTTCTGTCATGAACAACATAATAAGTACAATCTCAAGCATTACATTTAGACTTTTCTGCCAACATTTCTGTCAACTCTGCACAAGATTGTTTATTTACTTTGAGATTGGGCTGCACAAAAGTAAACTGTTAAACACACATACAATCATTGTCTCGTGTTTATGGCCATGCTCAAGCAGTTGGCAAACAATAGCATGTAATTCCAGAAGCAAGCCTAGATTAGCCGCCAAGTCATTACGCCCCACAAATGAAAATGGCACCATCTCTTTCTCGGCAAATCTCAATTACTTTAATGTTAGGTGACTGCAGTGATTTCCATATTTGGCTCACTCATTGTCAGATAGTTAATGGAAAAGGAAATTAGATTGTTGTTTTACACGTTTACTGCACAACTGCTACATGAACACAGCATGAGAAATAAAAAAAGATTGATATTACTTAAAAGCTATGATAATTGTATCCTGCATTTTAAAGTACACTACTGCATTCATACCAATCAATGATCAGAAATCTGATGATAAAACAGGATAATTACATTCACCACACCCTTTACTGTCAAGGGTTTTCTTTCCATTTCCACAATGATTATACAGTGTTGATGATAAAACACGTTAGGATTTGGAAGTGACACACAGTACGTCCTTGAGCTCTCGGTTTCATTCAGATAGTTAGCTTACTTAATTGTAGCTATTAAGGGGGCTAAATTTGACAGCACCGACTTTAATGAAATGTAGCAGTGCCAGGCTATTATCCTGCCATTGTCCCCAGACAGGAAAGTTCAAATGAGGGGTGTCTAGCCTTACATTACATTATTTTTGGGTTGTATTTCAATTCTACTCTTTACAGAGTTCCAGTTATTTTGGACATTTGTATGTAGTTCCCCTATGTACCTGCTTTGTAGTAGTGAAAAGAACACGGGGACTTTTTTTTGTTTTCCAGTCGCTCGATTTTCTATCCGTTTGTGCTACAAATCAAAAGCTTTATGTCAATATGTTGAAAAACAGATATGAAAGATCTGTATATGAGTTTTTGCAAGAGCAATGCAACTTTTTCAGTAAACTTGGAGGAAGTGGTTGATCATTTGAGAGACATGGGTGTCCTGGTGGACTTGAATTAGAAATGAGTAATATGAGGAAAAAGTCAGCAAACACTTGACAGCTCAGGAATCAAGTGAGAGTTCTCTTCATCACAAAACCCATCCATAAATCAATCAATATAGATTTCCCCTTCTGTCCATTCCACACCTAATGTGTATACTCAAATACAAAAAAAATGCTCTAAATACAGTTGCATACAAATGCCCCACAGAGTAAAACGTACAACAAATTACATTTGGCATTGGTAACTAAACCACTCGCTTGTCAAAACAAAACCAATAGCATTTTTTTACCGAAATTTAACCAATAATGAAATTGTTCAATCTTAACCCCAGTGAGGAAGGAAGTAGCAACACAAAGTGGATGGAAGGAGCTATACAAAAAGACTGGGGGAAAACTCCTGAACTCCTCCGCTTCCCCCTCGGGCGGATAACTTTAAAGGCAAATGTGTGTGGGAAGGATGGGAAAGAGAGGGGTGAGTGGGCGTGCTCTTCATGCTAGAGCTAACCTGGGGAAAGTGACAACCACCTGCTTTATGGGCCCGCAATTCTCTTCTTGTACAACACATGAGTTAATAGAAGTCTTCATCCCTGAACAACCTCATCAGGAGCTTACTGCCAAGGAAGCGATGGAGCTAAAAATGGCCACTCGGCAGCAGGAGGGCACTGTGGCTGGGGGCCGATAGGAGAGAGGGGGCTGCTCGGGCAGGACAAGGGGATATCAGCGCAAGGTTAGATGAGATGGGGGAGACACACAACGATAATCCGAGGGAACGAACGAAGGATGGCCAAAATGGAGCCTGGGGTTGTTGTTGTCGTGTCAGTGATGTTGTGTTTGTCAGGTGCGTCGCTGTAAACGAACATTGCAAATATTCATTACTGAGCATGCTATTGTATCAAAAGTAAAGCCACTGATTATTTAGCAAGAAGGGATATTTATAAAGCCACGTAATACCTACTTGAAAAGACCTTTGCCATTGTTTATTTTTGCAGTGTTAAAGAAAAGGAGTCTTTCAAAGATGCATTACGGGAAGGACAAGGGTGGTGCCAAAACCTTGCTGTCAGTTGTGCTTAGGGAGGGGGAGAAAGCTTCAAATCAGCATATGGCGCGTTCAATCTTGCTATACCTCTGGGGGGGGGGGGCGCAATGAGTGATACAGTGAGGGGCTCCATTAAAGGAACGGCTGGTCGGATTTGCACTTGATTACTGCTGAGAGACCCTCTCTGCCTTTCCTATTGTTTGTTTCATTAGCGGGACTCAGGAGTAGCCCCGTCCCATGCTGCTCCTCTGTTCTAAAGCTCTTGTTGGACTGTGAATGTCTGCACATTCCTGTTAACAGCTATCTGGTGAGAAAACAGCTTTCTGTTACGTGAATAGAGCCAGGTGTTATAATTACTTCTGAAGTGCATGTGTCTACTAAGGAAACACAAGGTGATTTTGCTACGCAGCTTTATAAAATAACCCTATCGATCATGAATCAGAAGGATGTGTGGTCGTTTGGTTTAGAACTGAAAGTCTAATATTTTTGGTGAACCTGTTAGGCCTCTGAAGAAGTGATCTCTGCCTTCCTATTTCATGATGTGATCCTCACAGAAACCCTGCGAAATCCTTTGATACATGTCACAGCCTTCCTCCCAGATTATTGAGCACACGCCACACGCCTTGTGGATTGCCCAACCCTCCCAAAAGATGGTGTAAAAGAGGAACTAAACCTCACCGCTTTCACATTGACTTGTAAGGGGAGACATTTGTTACCGACGCAGAAGCGTTTCAATGTGACGCCTTCTGCGTGAGGCTTATTCACTTCAGCAGTTTGCCGAAGGAAATATTTGATTTATTTTGCACAGTCAGTACACCCCACCCTCTAGAGCCAGCTGCAATGTGTCAAAGCTTTACAAATGACATCTGCCATTTTTTTTTCAGCCAAGAAGAAATGATGACCAGCACAAATCTGAACAGCTGTTGTTATTCTTCCACAGTGGAAATGTCATGAGTGCGACACTAGGACAAAGTGAGAGGGGCTTTTCCCAAACCTTTTTAGGTGTTGTCTTCCCATTATGTGGAGGGTAAAAAAAACAGTTGTCATATACAGACAACATTGTGGAAAATCACATCGCAATCATTGTTGGTGACACCCTAAGCAATCAGCAAGCACTAAAGACAAGAGGGAGAGGAGGTGAGAGTAGGAGCTTGCTTTTTAAATAGCATGCTGGAAATCAGCATGGCAGGGCTGATGTGTTGCAATGCCCCTAAAGGGCATAAAGAATTTTCCAACAAAAACAAAATGGAAGGTGCTCTCTACATGCGGGTAATTTTGCATCAAATAGATGTCATTCTACCATGCAAACCTATGTAACGATGAGAAATATGGTTGGGAGAAAGATTATTTTCCAGTCTCACACAATCTGTTATTGTTCCACTGTCGTTTATCAAATACAGAAAGAAGAACACGTTTATGCTGCCATTTTTTATCCATATTAATACTCCGTATTTCACATTTTATAATGATCCTGAGAAAAGCCAAATCAAAATGTTCTCCATGTGGTTGATTGTTCACTTTACAATATTTTTTATATCTGATTTGTTAGGATAACCTTTGGTTGAGTAAATGTCATTGCATAAAGGTTATATTTATTTTACACATTGAGTGTAAGATCATGCTGATCATATCTAAGGGTGTCAAAGGGTGCCCAAAATGGAAATGGACGGATGACAACAAGAGGCCCAATCATATACTGTAGTTAGACTTCATTGCAATACAAGGGTCTCCATATAATAACATCATCTAGGCAAGTACATTTAAATCTCTGTGATCTGAGGGATTTGAAATGCAATGTAATTTGGCTGAGCATCAGCCCTAATATTTCCCTTGCTTAATCATACAGCAAGAAAGGGTAAGGCACGCTTCTAATTGGTTTGCATATTTTAATTTAATAATGAACCGAAAGAAAATAAGAAACAAACGAGCTTTCATATTCATTTATGCAATTAGTTGTAGTGCATATTGTAACTGTCAGCACAAAGTGCTCAGTAGTCTTGTATTGATGTCTACACATTTAGCCCGTTGGGCATGCCAATTTTGAAAAAGGTGACGTAGCTCTAAGCAGAATGTTGTCATGTTAAAAATGGTTTAACTGTAAAACCATCAGACGATTCTCAGTCTAAGGTATTTGATCGACCATCTACCTTTAGTTGCAGCACCTTCCCTTTGGGCACATCATAGCTCCAAGGCTATCACATGCTGTGCTCATATTACCCATTATTCATGTAACAAACGGATTATTAAGGTATATGTTCTCTCAAAATGTAATCTTTACACCCTTCCCACCCTTTACACCCCCATGGCATTAGGCTGACATACATCTTTAACATAATTGAGGTTTGCCAGTTTCCACTTCCTGCTATGTGTTTTTATATCTTTACTGTTCCTGATCAGATATTAAGGAAGGCATGACTCCCTTGTAAAACATACAAGCCAGCTGTCTATCCCTGTGCAGTGGTGTGCTGGGGCTCTCCACTTCAAAAACACATTCCTATTGCTAATCATCTGACCACAACTATGTGCAGCACCTTGACACAGCTCACCAATCAATCCCCCAAGTACAATACATATAGCTGTCAGGTTTCTTCCACCTAAAACTGTCAGGAAGGAAAAGGGATCCACACTGTCAGAGGCATTTTCCCTTGGGAGTAAGGGACATATGGTGTTGAGATGGAGCGACTTGTTTTTCCTCTTTAAGTAGTCCCCACGGACCAGTTAAGTGGTAATGGCAGTATGGAATAGATTGATGTGAGCTGCATTTCCACAGGTAGAGTGAGCAAGCATGGGACAATTTATTTTGTGTCTGTTGCAAGTTTGCGTTATCACCAAGTTCTATACCGGGACACAACCCTTTGGTTCAATCAAATGGGGTATATTGCCACAACCCACAAGGTGGCTTAAAAGAGAAATGAAAGGAGCTATAGATGTTTGGTGCTGGGACTCGGAGTGTTATGATGCTAGAGGCATGTTCCTACCTTCCCAAGGCAAACAGCAGCTTAATCACTCTTAGTACATCCTGCACTGGCAGGCCAACAAGCGTGTAAAAACCAGTGTTCTCATTAGAGCACGGAACATTGATTAAGATTAAAATTAAGATGTGCGGTGGCACGGGGAAAGCTGACGGCCATAGTGTAAGAGCATCAGTGCCGCTTAATGAACTGAAGCAATGGTTAACCGCTGCGAGCCAGCCCTGTTTTTCCAATGAGGCTTATATCACAGTCCTTTAGCCTTTACGTTATAGCGAAGGCCAGCGGATGGAGCTCTGGTCGCGGTGAGATACTACAAGAGAAAAGTCTCTTTTACACGGCAATCTATTGCTATTGGTTGTGGTAGATTGATAAGGCATCTGGAGAGGATTCTGTTAGCTATAAATTCCAAAGAGGAAACTAAGCCAAAATCACAATTGTATTAGCGCGAGGATACGGTTGAAAAAGTCGCGTGTTTCTCTTAGTGCAGCCAGGCGGAGGGCCAGTGAAGGGACAGTGCTGCGGAAGCCAAGGGAGGCGCTCTACCGTCCGCGGTCCGCTGATTGCGATCAGCCGGCATCAGGCAGCTCCCAGCAGATATCAGCGTATTATCGCAGGTTTAGTACGGGCTCTTAATCACACCAGGACCAGAAATCCATTACTCTCTGTCAGTCTTCCCTCTAACTCCAGAAGCCTGATCCTTATCGTCCATTTGAATGTTACCGCCTCTCTCTTCCTTTCTCAACGTGTTTTCCCCCTTCCACAATACCATTTTAAAAGGTTGCTATACCACATGTATGACAGAATACGGCAAGAGCAATGGGCAACCGCAGCTACAGTAGGCTATGGAAGCCCATAAGGGACTTTATTCAAATGAAAATGTAAACTTGAAAATGCAAATGCAATTCCACAATAGCATTATCACTTTCCACATTCGTATGTGTTATTTGAGACAAAATGTAGGGGAAAATGCAATCATTCCATTTGCATTTGCATTTTCAAAGGCTCCAATGGGCATTCTGTGTCAATATTAAAATTCAAAAGCAAAAGCTGTTTGACAGTACATTTTCAAAGTCCTACCCGCCATACTGCGGACAATATTCAAATGTTAATTCAAACTTGAAAATTAAAATGCAATATAAAAAATGTATTCTCATTTTCCATTTGTGCAAGCATTATTTATGTCACAATTAAAATTAAAATGCAGTTGTCAAACAATATGAAAATGAAAAGGAAATCGCATTTGCTATTGCATTTTCAAAGACTTCATATTCAGTGCTACGCTGTGCAGTGGACAAAATTCAAATGCAATAGGCGAATCAGCGCTAGGAGTCTATTGCATTTGCATTTTCAAGTCACCACGCTCTGTTTGGGACAGAACATGAAAATTCAAATGCAATCTGTCAGTCCTCTCATCAAGGCGGGTCCTTAGTTTGGACCTCACTTCCTCCTTCAGTCACCAGTGCTAGCTGTAGCAATTTATCCCTTTTTATTTTTGATTGTAGTGGAACTACTATCATTAAGTATTCGTAATGAACAAAAAATTAAAGGTATTACTTTATTTGAAAGAGAGATAAAAATTTCGCAATTGGCCAATGACACACCTTATTCCTTCAAAACAAAGACCAAATTAAAGATTCATTAATAGAATTGTTCTCTGACGCTTCAGGTTTAGGCTTGAACATCTCCAAGTGTGAAACTGTATGCTTGTATAGCAGTACTAAAAAAAAATTATTTTGTGAAATACCTATCAAGGAATGTGTAAAGTATTTGGGTATTTATTTATTTAAAAATCATACTGTTAGGCAACAACTGAATTTCTCTCCAAGGCTAAAGAAATCTAAACAAATTTTCAATTGCAGGTTGCAGAGAGATCTTTCACTATTAGGTCGAGTACTGTTGGTGAAAGCAGAAGGGTTATCTCGCTTAATTTACCCGGCACTTTCTTTGTTTATTCGTGAATCCACATGTAGAGATATTAACACAGCCTTTTTTAAATTCTTCTGGAAAAATAAACATCACCACCTCAAGAAAGCAATCTTATCTTGGAGGAAATCAGAGGAGGTTTTGACATGTTAGACTTTTTGGATGTAAATAACACCTTTAAGTTAACTGGGTGAAGAGATTTTTGGGTGCACCTGAGTCTATTTGGTACTTCATTCCACATAATATTTTCAGGAAAATTGGCGGTATTCGTTTTTTGCTTTCTTGTAGCTATTCTCTTTCCAAATTACCCATAAAACTGTCGAAATTTCATGAACAGGCTCTTTTGGCTTGGAAGTTATGTTTTGTACATGATTTTTCTCCTCACAAAGTCAAAATATGGAATAATGAA
>JAPMUY010010984.1:7500-12753 GCA_026901105.3 Galaxias olidus | reverse complement strand
TGTCAACCTCTGCATTATTCTTTTGGTTTGTTTTGCCCATCTTGGCTGACTGACTGTTGGGAAGGTGTCTCGTGACAACAACATGCCTAATAAAGGAAATAAACACCATGCAAACAGTTTATTTTATGAGTGGCATTCTGGAAACAACACTGAATCACTCTCCTTGTAACGTTGAAACGCTTCCCAGATAAATCTCTTAAAAGGCTGCTGTGAGTCAGTGTGGGAGTGAGCCATGAGAATCCCTTGGAAGCCAATGTATTTTGTATCCTGTTCGGAGAGTCATTCCGGGTAAAGTCTCCCTGTTTTCCATGCCATAATAAACAAACAAGGTGAGCCAAAGCAATCCCTCAGGAGCTATTCCGGGCATTTCACGCCGACAATGACCCTGTTCCTCAGATGCTCTTGTGTGTGTTTGTCTGCGTGTGTGCGCGCTTGCTACTGTGTCTGCATTGTTTGTGATGTGTTTTATTGTGTGAGTGTGTGTGTGTGTGTGTGAGAGAGAGAGAGAGAGAGCGAGAGAGTGTGTGTTTGTCTGCGTGTGTGCGCTTGCCACTGTGTTTGCATTGTTTGCGATGTGTTTTATTGTGTGAACGTGTGTGTGTGTGTGTGTGTGTGTGTGTGTGTGTGTGTGTGTGTGTGTGTGAGTGTGAGAGAGAGCGAGAGAGTGTGTGTTTGTCTGCGTGTGTGCGCTTGCCACTGTCTTTGCATTGTTTGCGATGTGTTTTATTGTGTGAGTGTGTGTGTGTGTGTGTGTGTGTGTGTGTGTGTGTGTGTGTGTGTGTGTGTGTGTGTGTGTGTGTGTGTGTGTGTGTGTGTGTGTGTGTGTGTGTGTGTGTGTGTCTGTGTGTGTGTGTGTGTGTGTGTGTGTGTGTGTGTGTGTGTGTGTGTGTGTGTGTGAGAGAGAGAGGGAGAGAGTGTGGTTGTTACAGCAGTAAGGGTCCTAATGAGAGGAGATGAGTGGAGAGCGTGTGTGTGACGAGTGGCTGCTCAGGGACAGGTCTGCATTATGAATGATAAATAATCAATGATGCGCTTAAACAGCACGGGGAAAGGGACAGTGGAGGGATGTGAGGCCGGGCGTAGCACTTCTATTTAGCTCGCTGTTATTAGCAATACAACGTTTTCACCAAATGAGATCCCGGAATTATCATTAAAAAAAATTATTTTATTTTTGAGAAAATTTTTGACGTTCATAAAACGGAACTAAACTCAGACATCAATTCACCAGCGTATCCTAATTTATGAATTAGTTGATTTATGAACTAGAACGGAATGGGCCCCATGCTAAAGTCATTAAATGCTGTCTTGGCCTTGTTGTAACCATGTCAGAGCTCCCACTTTATTTTCAGATTCTCATCGTACAAGTCTTAATCCTTATTGCATGATGTGTTTTATGCATTAGGAGCTGTACATCATGAAGCTCCTGTGTCAAGAAAGATAGTTGTTATCCTACCCATGTTGATTCATGGCGCATTGAGCAATCGAGGAATCGCAATGCTGCCTGCATCTACGATTAATGATGAATCCAGTTCCAAACCACCAGATCGGTGAAGAAGGAAGTGGACTTGGCTGTTGTTTCTGAGTTTTGACCCGCGGCCGCCGAGCGTGAGCAGGGTCTGTGGAGCCGACCACACTGTGTCCCCTCCCCTCAGATCTGCCTTCACACACACACAATGGCTCTTTAGTATGTGTGGGCCGCCACAACAAAAGGGGCTTATAGCATGTTGTTTCCTAATTAAGAATGTAAAAGGGGATTAGTCTTCAAAAAGCTCCGTGTTTGTAGCTTCCTTCGGCTGCAGCAGTGGAGGTGCAGGTTAACGCTAATGGACGCATTAGTCCATTATCAATCGCGCCTCTATTTGCTTTTATTTTTTGCTTCTTTTTTTTGTTGCTCTAGGCCAAGCCCTGCTTGCTTTTCTTCTCCTTCTCTCTTTCTACGTCTCAATTCTTCTTTTCTCTTTCTTCCCCTCTCTTGCCCAGTTGGCTGTGGCTGTACACAATGTTCCAGAGAAGTCCCCTCTCGCTCTCTCTCTCTCTCTCTCTCTCTCTCTCTCTCTCTCTCTCTCTCTCTCTCTCTCTCTCTCCCTCTCTCTCGCTCTCTATCGCTATCTTTCACTTTCACTCTCTTTTGCGCTCTATATTTCTCTCAGACTCTTTTTATTTCTCTCCGTCTCTCTCTCTCTCTCTCTCTCTCTCTCTCTCTCTCTCTCTCTCTCTCTCTCTCTCTCTCTCTCCCTATCTCCCATGGCCCCACTCTCAGTTTCTCTGAAATAAGCAGTATTTTTTGCTCTCCGTGTTTGATCCTTTGACTATGCAGGGGCTTCATGTCTGGCCAGTGTTTTTGGATCAGCAGGTAGTCGCAGGCAAGCTGTTAGAGGGTCATCATTCTTCTCTGCCTCTCCTCTCCCTCTCCGCTCCTCTCCTCTCCTCTCCTCACACACAGATGGGGACCTGCTGAACTCTGACACAGGTCAGCGCTGAATTACATATTTTATTCATTCTTGTTTTTTAGTTGAGATGTTCCAGAGGTATATATGCACGTAGGATTTGACGTGGAAGGGAAAGATGTGCCGGGGTTTATTACTTCTCAAGTCAAATTGATCAGAATTTTTTTGGGGGGTGAGAATGTATAAATGTTTCATAAAAATATTTTTCTGCTGTCTTCATGAAACGTGTTTGTCTTTTAGCATTGATGGAGGTCTTTTAGGAGCGCAGCCTTTGTGAGTTGAAAGGGCCGCCTGAAACGTGTGGTGATTGAAGAGGAGACATTTTGGCTTCTGTCCAGCTCATTGTACACGAGTCTGGGCCGACTGTTAAGGCGGCTCTATGCCCTGAACTACCCACACTCACTGGGTCGGTTCCCAACCAGAACACATTTTCACCACAATTAACGCACTATGCGCAACAATCAGCTTTGCAACAGTATGATCTTTTGTTCTTTTTGTGTGTTATTTTTAGGTACCCTGGGGTTGGAACGAACGATGACGAGTTTTGTTTTGGTGCAAAAAATGAACATACCAAGAAATCTTCTGTTTACAATCAGCCCTTTTCAAATGAGGGAGGTAAAACAGATTGCATGGCTGCTTTATGTACAGTATGGCACACTCTGCTTAGTAGCCAGCAGGGCTGATCTGTTGACCAAATGGTGTGGCTGGGCTGGCTAATGGCTTGGTCGGTGTGTTTGGGTAGTTGGTTGCCAGCAGAATGAAGCATCTGCCATCAGGCGTCTTCTCACCAGGGATCCAGAGTGGTGCTGGAGACGCAGGGATATCTGCTTTCACACTGCTGAACATGACATCTGAACGCGCGCGCGCACACAAACACACACACACACACACACACACACACACACACACACACACACACACACACACACACACACACACACACAAAGAGCAGCTGTGTGTGTGTGTGTGTGTGTGTGTGTGTGTGTGTGTGTGTGTGTGTGTGTGTAAGACAGCCAGAATGGAGAGCCCTAGGGCTGCTGTGCCTCTGATGTTTGTATTGTTTACTCTGTTGTCCCAGAGCATGCAGGAGATTGTAGCACACTTAGTCCCGTCTTGAGACCGCCATTGTTCACTCTCAGTCCACCGGCTGGGTAGAGAGAGAGAGAGAGAGAGAGAAAAACAAAAAAAAGAGTAAAGGACAAGAATAGGAAAATAAATCAGGAGGCACAATTCTTATTAACATATATTTAATTTTTTTAATCTCCCTGCCTCTTTCCATGTCGCGTCCTTGTCAGCTCTCTCTCGTTCCATTTGTCCCGGCTTCCGACCCGTGGGGTCACCAGCCGTCAGAGGATGAGCGGAGGGGGGACGGGGGGGAGGACGACAACGACAATGTTTCCCAGCAATACCTCCCCTCCTCCGGAGTTTGGAGTGCGGGCCATTTAGCTCCGGGAGCGTCATGGGGGAACCACAGGTAAGTGAACCCAATCCGACACTGCACCGCCCAGATGTTGCTCTCTGTCTTTTTCCTGCTTAACCCATCTCTCTTTCTCTCTCTCTCTCTCTCTCTCTCCTTCTCTCTCTCTCTCTCTCTCTCTCTCTCTCCTCTCTCTCTCTCTCTCTCTCTCTCTCTCTCTCTCTCTATCTCTCTCTCTCTCTCTCTCCTCTCTCTCTCTCTCTCTCTCTCTCTCTCTCTCTCTCTCTCTCTCTCTCTCTCTCTCTCTCTCTCTCTCTCTCTCTCTCTCTCCCTCCCTCCCATCCTGCGCTCTTGCCCTAAGTCTGTGAAATCTCCTTGAGGGGAGCGGAAGCGGAGTCGAACCGTCTTGATTAACTTTCCCCGTGAGAGGCAGGAGGGGGCGAGAGGGGTGAGGCAGGGAGGGGGGGGTGAGGCAGAGGGAGAGAGGTAAACGTCTTGCCTCCGCCGGGAGCGGGGGGCCCTGGAGGGTTTGGGCACGCAGGCAGGTGAGCTGGTCCCCCGGCTCGCTCTGGCCTCCTTACCGCTCCCCGCAATCCTGTTATCTGTGTCTATTAGAGCGGCCTGGCTGAGGGCCCCCGGTAAATCCCCCCGGCTCTGCGGACGTGGGCCGGGGCCCTATCAGCATCTGACAGGGCCCTGAGCCCCGATGGGAACACTGGCCCAGGGATATTCAATTAGGTATTGTGCCGGGGACCTCGTCGATCGCTGCCGTTGGGCCCGGGCCCGGAGCCGGGCTGAGGTGAGGGGCTGGGGGTGTGAGACCAGCAGGGCAGGACTCGGGGCTGTGGGGCTGGGGCCTCTAACCCCACTGGGCGGCTTTGGTATGGACCGCCAGGTAATCACCAGATCCACTTCATGCCTCGTGTTGATGTCGCGTTGGGATGTGTTGTCGCGGCCGGTGTCGGGCGGAAGGCAGTGGAATGCAGAACCCCCCCGGGCTGTGCAAGGACACTAGCACAAAAAACAAGATGTCTCCCTCTTTCTGGCATCTCGGCCCCAAATGGAAGATGGAAGAACACCCCGGAGTCCATGGGAGACGGGAACGTCTCCTACAAGGGTGGGGGGGGGGGGGGGGGGGTGATACCACGGCGACGGGAGTCAAGTATATCCGTGTCACAGGTCTGTCGGCCGCACGGCCCCGGAGATGATGGATGAGGCTGTGCTCTTCTGACACTTCCTGTTTGGCTGCGCGCCGGTCCCGGGGATAAAAGGAGTCGGCCGTGTTTTCTCTGCCAAGGAAGAACAATAGGTCAGAGGACGAGAAGCCTGCTCCCCCCGCCCCCCTCTCTTGCTGGAGTTGCTGGGGGCCGGATCACCCTGACACCACTG
>JAPMUY010010983.1:0-2500 GCA_026901105.3 Galaxias olidus | reverse complement strand
CAGAAGATTTATGAGGGTTTGAAATTAGCCTCGAGTCACATATGCTAATATCCACCAGGCTCGAGCCGAGAGAAATCAGCCTGAAGATATTAGAAGATGTTATATTGGACAGCCAGCAGCGGGATACTTGTCCTCGAGTGTCGCTGCGCTCATCCCTCTTCCTTCGCGTTCTTATTCCTCCTCCTCTTTTCTGCTTTCCGAAAAGCAGCTCGGACAGATTATGAATGGTCTATTTTCCATTTAAATAACGACGCTCCAGGACTGCACACGAGCACACTCGCTGGTTCCATCGATCTCTGTTTCTATTTTGACGTCATATTTCGCTTCTCCACTTCCCACATTCATTTATTCATTTTGTTGAGTGTGCAGCTTGAGCCGCCGCTTGCTCTAATAATGATGCTCATTAATCTGCGTTTGTTTTGTTGTTGTTTGTTTTGTTGACTATTGTCAACTATTTGTTGTCCAGTTAACTATTTGTTGACAATTTATTCATATTGTTGCTGGACGGACAGACAGTACGAACACCAAGTAATTTATTAAGGAGTCGTCGTCATCCCCATAAATAGCGGAGAAGAGTATAGAATTAAAACAAAATATTTTAGTAATGGTCCCTGTTTATACCCGAATTATCATATATATATATATAGAGAGAGAGAGAGAGAGAGAGAGAGAGAGAGAGAGAGAGAAAGAGAGAGAGAGAGTAATAATAGTGGAATAGAACAGAAGCAAACCCAATAGAAACCAACAGAATAGAATGATATTGTGTTAGGAACAGGATCCCCTACAGTGGAACAGATGATGTAATGATTTATTATATACTGTACTGTTTCTGAGCGTGTGATTGGCCAGTGTTCATTATAGACCAATGGAGTTTGTACACACAAATTCCTCAGAGAGAGAGCACAGCTAGTTTATCTGTTTGACGGGGTCACCTCACTGACCCCCACTCGCTCACCCACTCTCTCTCACACACACACACACACACACAGACAAATATGCAAACACATACGCGACCCACACTCACAAACACTCTCACACACAAACACACACACAGACGGACAGATATGCGACCACACACACGCCCACACACACACTCACAAACACACACTCAAGTGAGCACACACACCCACACACACAGCCCTAGAGTGTAGCTTACATATGGTAAGTAAGCAGAGTTAAAAGTCAACACTGTTTACAGAGAGATGCCAGCTCAAGTGGAACTATTTAAACCAAGGTGAATAATGTTGCTATAGTTCAACTATGCCTGAACTACTAGTCGCCCTGTGTCCGCTGGGATAGGCTCCAGCCCCCCCCCCCCCCGTGACCCTGTACAGGATAAGCGGTAAAGTTAATGGATGGATGGATGGATAGTTGAACTATTTAAACCATGGTGAATACTGTAACTGCCAGTGGAACTATTTAAACCAAGGTTAATGCTGTTACTGCCAGTAGAACTATTTAAATCAAGGTTAATGCTGTTACTGCCAGTAGAACTATTTAAATCAAGGTGAATCATGTTGTTATAGTTGAACTATTGAAACCCAGGTGAATCATGTTGTTGCTAGTTGAACTATTGAAACCAGGGTGAATAATGTTGGCAAAGCAATCTGCTCTGTTGTCATACAGCAATATCAAGAACAACGGCCGTCTCCTTAGCAACATAGTGGTGCACTTTTCCTGTCAGCTGTAAGTTTCTGTGCCTTTACATGAAACAGTGGAATATGACACACCCCTAACCAACGGGATTGGCCCATCCTTGGTTACCAGCAGGACAGTCAGTCAGCCAATCCTGTCGTCCCTGGTCTCAGTGTCAGAGTGACAAATGACTGACAGCACAACAAAATGACATTGGCAAAGTCTAAAATGTAATTTGTTAGGATGAGGGATGGATCCGTGTGTGTGTGTGTGTGTGTGTGTGTGTGTGTGTGTGTGTGTGTGTGTGTGTGTGTGTGTGTGTGTGTGTGTGTGTGTGTGTGTGTGTGTGTGTGTGTGTTTCTTACTGGGTAATGGGTTGTTGTTCGGGTCAACCATTTATCTGGAGACATGCTGACAGACAGACACACAGACAGACAGACAGGCAGACAGACACGCAGGCAGGCAGGCAGGCAGGCAGACAGACAGACAGGCAGACAGACAGACAGGCAGACAGACAGACAGACAGACAGACAATGTTACAGACAGACAGTGTTACAGACAGACAGACAGACAGACAGATATATGAAGAATGAATGATTGACTTACCAGCTGTGCTGTGTTCTTCTAACAAACATTAACTATTTAAAGGTCAGGACACACACACGCGCGCACACACACGCACGCACGCACACACACACACACACACACACACACACACACACACACTGACGCACAGACACACACACACACTGACGCACAGACACACACAGACACAGACATGGCCGTGAGAGGGGCAGTATAAGCTGGAGCAGCCATTGATACTGTAATGTTCCACACTGATTTAAAGCTGACAGACAGCTGTTCC
>JAPMUY010010982.1:87500-129750 GCA_026901105.3 Galaxias olidus | reverse complement strand
AAACACACAGACAATGATTAGCTTATTAGCGTTGGGGTGACTAATTACCTAATTGTACTGTCAAAGGGGGCAGCAGGAGGGGGGCCAGGCTGGAGGGTGCGGAGGGGTGGAAGGTGTGTGTGTGTGTGTGTGTGTGTGTGGCAAGCAGGACAGGGGCTGGGGGGTCTCTCTTCTCTCTTGGCTGTGGTTGGGTGGGTGGCAACGCAGTCTCTCTCTCTCTCTCTCTCTCTCTCTCTCTCTCTCTCTCTCTCTCTCTCTCTCTCTCGCTCTCCCTGCGGCCTACCCCCAACCTGCTGTTCAGGTCCCTGTGACATCTGCTCGGTGCACGACGTGTGCCCCCCTCTTTGCCTACCCCTTCGGAGGCCGGTGTCCCCTGCACACCTCCCAGTGCAGATGTTGTGGTCCCTGGGTCCTGCCCGCGCGGCGAGCGTCAGGCCCGTTTGATGTGTGATGAAACGGAATGGAGCGAGCCGCTCGGGGGCTCTGGGAGCTGTGGGGGCGAGGAGGGAGAAATGGGGAGGGGGGGTTGGGGATGGCAGTGTGAAGGGGGTTGGGGGGTAACGGGTGGATGTCGGGGGGCTAGTGAAACAGGCTCATTACAATATCAATCAGAGCCTAGGCACGGCGCTCAGGGGGTGAGACGTCCCTGCGCTGCGGGTCAGAGTCCCCACGGGGGGACAGGGAGAGAGGAGGAGGACTAGGAGAGACCGAAGAGAAGTTAAGTGTAGGGAAAAAGAGAGGAGATGGTTACAGAGGAGAGGAGAGGAGAGATGGGAAAAAGATAGGATAGAAGAGGAGGTGTTTAGAGAGAAGAGGTAAGGAAAGGAAAAGACAGAGGAGTAAAGGAGAGGAGATGAGAGGAAAGGTAAGGAAAGTAAAAGACAGAGGAGGAGAGGAGAGGAGATGAGAGGAAAGGAGGAGAGGAAAGGTAAGGAAAGGAAAAGACAGAGGAGAGGAGAGGAGATGAGAGGAGGAGAGGAAAGGTAAGGAAAGGAAAAGACAGAGGAGGGGAGGAGAGGAGAGGAGAGGAGGAGAGGAGAGGAGAGGTAAGGAAAGGAAAAGACAGAGGAGGGGAGGAGAGGAGAGGAGAGGAACATGCCACAATTCTCTGTCTCTCTCTCCCTCCACCATCCCTCTCATTTAATTAACTCTAACTCTCAATCTCTCTGCTGTCTCCTACTCCCACTTGGCTCCAGTCTGCGCTCGCCTCCATTCCCTCGTTCACTGCAGCCTGTGAAGCCCAGGCTCTCCTGCTGCTCCCCTCCTAGCATGTTAATTGTTGTTGTGGAAGCACCCAAAGAACCGTAATGTTAATGATGGTGGTGATGGTGGTAATGATGAGGGATGATGATTACCATTTAGCTCGGCCAGTCAGAAAGTTTGGACAGGAGGAAGTGGGTGAAGCGTTAGCAGGGCGGGGGGGGGGGGGGGGGGGGATCAGGTGAAGCGATGGATAGGTTAGCAGTTAAAGATCAAAGTGAAAAACAAAGGCAGATTTCAAACGGGCCCAGAGAGCTTGGCAAACAAACCCGCGGCTCCTCTGATAATACTTAGATCTATAAATGTTTCCCGCTTATTTATTTATTTATTTCCTCCTATTTATTTTTAAAATTATTCATCGCCATAATAATTTGGGCCTAACAAGCACTTGAGGGAGACGGCTTCCTTTTGCATCTTTCTCCCCCGTTTCTTTATCTCCCCGCGCCGTGGGGCCGGGGGCTGGGGGATTCGGGGGCACTATTAGAGAGAATTCCTTTTATTTGCTGCTAATGAATGATATGCATGCTACTATTTCCCTTTTATTCGTGTGTACTTTGCGGGGGTAACTGCGCGGATATGGGGCAGGAGCGGCAGAAGTGCACTATTTTTCCAAGGCTTTGTTCGTTTAACCCTCTTCTCGCCTACCGTGCCAGTGCGCAGGGTTGTTATCAGCACTTTGCTGCATTTCTAATTCAAATGTACTGGTATACTTCACTTGACACTGGTAACATGGTATATAGTTTGTCCATTTTCCCTACAAATTAGGGTTAACTGGGCTGTGTTGAAAAGCTGTGCGGTTGGTTGACTGTGAAGGTGAAAACCAAATGAGAAGTTCAGAGTGTTACCTGTGCATTACAAAACATTCACCATTTTAATTGGATTCAGTAATATTGCAGCGATATAAATAACAACAATAAATAATAAATTTTATTTGTAGTGCGCTTCACATTGCAAGAACAATCTCTAAGCGCTACAACCAACACAAGAAAATATATAAAATATTGATTAAAGTTAAAACAAACAAAAAACAGAAATGACAAAAATTTAAAAGCAACATAACAACACAGCTAGCAGAAGAGAAAAGTTGTTGACATGTTTTAAAGATGACAGAGTCTGTGGCAGCCTCAGCCGGTATGAGGGAGCATTGTTCAGATGGGGGGCTACATCACTGAACGTCCAGTCACCCACGGAGCAGATGTTGGTTCTGGGGGCAAGGAGAAGCAGGCTGTCCCCAGACCTGAGACAGCAGCAGGCTATGTGAGGTGAGAAGATATTTGGGTTGCCATTAGAGCATTCCAATGTCAGCAGCAGGGTTTTGAATTGTATTCTGTACAGGATAGGGTGCCGGTGAAGAGAGGACACAAAGTGGTGTGATGTGTTGAATACAGACAATACGCCACAATCACAAGCAACCTAACAATGCAACCTCATTCCCATGTTGCTGCTCAGGTATCTCTCACACGTTTTCTCTTAGTGGTGAACTGTTCAGCCCCACCCCACAAGAAATATGTCTATAGACTGAATTTGGACACCCCCCCCCCACCCCCAACCACACCTTTGTCATCTCTGTCAGGAAAAAGCCTTCCTCTGTCCCTCACACACTCCCCTGAGTCCAAACACACACACACACACACACACACACACACACACACACTTCCCCTAACAACAAAACACTTTCTGAGTGCTGCAATAAATACCAAAACGTTCAAACAGCCACACACACGTCAGTGAGCAGACGTAAACATGGCCTGGTAATGACCTCCCCACAGACTTAAAGAGAGCAGCTCTGAGGGTTGTCCCTCGGCTGGGCCACGTGTGTGTGTGTGTGTGTGTGTGGAACCCGGGGCAGCAAACCTTGAAGTTACCTCGCTGCCATCTCTGTGTAAATAGGGTGCTTTGGAGGAGCGCTGGAGAATGCGCTGTTGTCCGCCTTTGGAGCTCACTGCAGGAGAGCTGTGTGATGAATGTTTTAGCTGCAGTTTCCCACAATGCTGAGAGTCATGCCAGAGGCTTTGCACAGCTTCCCGGTCCAGAGGGGAGAGTTCACCCACACGGCCTGTTCTTCAGCCCATGTGGTCGGAGCGATGGATGGGGCTGCAGGCGGAGAGGCAGGGAAAAGCTCTACTGTACTGACCACAGAGAGCTATCTATAACCGTATCTATGACGTCGAGCTAGTGGTTCATACAAACAGCTTTTCTTCATCCCCTTTGCCGACACCAAAAAAAAAAGGGAAGAAAGAACGCAGCCCGTTATATACATTTTAATATGTTTGGAATTTAAGAGTTTATGTTCATTTTTTATTCATGCATTTAATATCACTTTCAATAATTTCACAAACGTTTATGAATATCAACGTTGAACCTCAGCCCAAAATCCGTGTTGCACAAGAAAAATACTGTAAAATTACTTCAGCCAAGACCGTGTCTCCGAAAAAATGGAACTGGCCTACCAGTGAATAAAGATATATCTCCGTCGATCACTTTTCCATTGAAAAGTACCGGTGTTAAATCACAGTGCCTTTGTTTGGATGTTTCGCAGCTTGTTGCTTGCCATAGCAGAACATCTGTGGAGGAGGGGGTTGATGGCAGGCCTCCAGGGGAGGACCCCCATACCCCTCAGTCTGTCAGCCCACCTGACTGCTGCTGTGGCAGGCCTGCCCAAGGCAAGACCACAGGCTAGGGCCTCCTGAGGGCCTTCACCAGGGCCCGCCAGCCTCCCCGAGCCCATTAGAGCACCCCCTCCACCCACTCCACCCAGCTGGCCCCCACCCTCCCCTCCAGCCCTCTGCCCCAGGATGCCGTCGCTCGGTCCCACTCTGCGCTGGGAAATAACTCTATTGTTTTGCACTCTTGTCAGGAGGGGCTGGAGGCATTTTTATTTTTTTAAAACGGGAGGGGGGGGTGGGTCTGCCTTGTCCTGGGGCTGTGGAGTTTCAAATGGGATTGCATTCCTGCGTGGAGCCTTGGTAGTGTAAGAGTATTTTTAGGGAACAAATCCCAGGAAGCCAGTTTTCCCGTCAGTGAGTTCATGCTATGTGACTGTCACCGTGCTTAGCTGCTCCATCAGGCCCATGGCTCCTGTGGACTACACTGAACAGAGCCATTAGGATTCGGACCTGGACGAAGCCCAGGAAGGTTTTCTCCACATTTTGTTCTCCCTCACCCTATATGTCATTATCTCTCTCTCTCTCTCTCTCTCTCTCTCTCTCTCCTCCTCCCCCTCTCTCTATCTCTCTTTATCCCTATCTCTCTTTCAGTTAGCTCTATCCCTATCTCTCTGTTCTTTGTAGCTGACTCTACACTATCTGCTTTAATGAGACGAGGCTTCACAGTCGGCATAGCGCTCAAAGGCAAGGTGAGGGGAAAATGATCAGATATTCTGGAAATCCTCTGATTCTCTGTCTCTTGGAGTCTTTTTGATCTAAATGAAACTACAGGGCACGGAACGGACCCTGCATGAGAATCACACCCCGACACCCAGCAGAAATACCAGGAGGGATAGTCCATGTTCAACCCCAGTTGTGGATGCAATTTGTGAACGTGAGCTTCTGAAGCAGAAGTGGTTCAATTCATAATTAATCATCCCTGATTTGCCTGATTGCTATAAACTCTGGGAATGGGAATTTAGGCAAGCTCGGGGTAGCAGAATTTCTTGATGCATGCAGTATTCATGATCTTTGATGGATGTATAAACTGTGATAAATCCATCGCCTTGAATATTGATTATCGCTAATTAAAAATGGCGTTTGACTAAGAAGGTTAGCAGGTTTTTTTCCTCACTTCTACCCTTGCAAAACTCTCAGACCTATTCATGTATCTAATGACCCCCTTTTGCGGTGTCTCTGCTTGTGGTTCGGTGTAGCAATTATCTGTGGAGAGCTTTAACGAGTGGGTCGTTAGTTCTAATTAGGAAGTGCTTGGTTGCGAAGCATTAAAAGGCAGAATCCCATCACGGTGAAGGATGGTGGTGGGGCCGCCTCGCCGAAGGGAAACATCTGTGGACTTTTCTGAGGGGGTCAGGCGGCAAAGCCCGGGTATGGATCAAGTAGGGGCTGTGATGGAGAATCCACTGCCTCTGTTTTCATCAAGTCACCTGATAAAGATCTGAAGCCTGAACCTGCCTGGTACATTTGAGTTTACAGATGGAGTTGTTTATGCTACAAGTGGTTATTTAATTGAATTATTGTTAAAAAATATATATATATATACAGTATATTATTCAATTCTTATTACCTGCTTGGCTGCTTCTGTAAAATGCGACCCACATTTAAAAACAAAGCAGCCTTGTCCTGTTCCTTGAAAATGTCCCCAAGTACCTAAATGGTCAATGACGTATGGTTTAGACCAGAACATAAAGATGGTGGAATTGATTACAATCAGAATATATGTTTTGCACACATCTGAGTTTGTTGAGGAGGGGGGTTGTCAGCGTTCAAGTTTACGTGTGATTTCAGTACAAACAGCACACACACATGGATTCGAGCAAAAATGAAACGCAAAAACAGATACAAAAAAGTATAGTGGGAGATCAGTTTGAGGGCATGAAACCCGTTAGAGCTGTGGATGGTGGGTTTCTTTGACTAGGGTTCCCGTGCCTTCCATATTTTACATGAGAGTCAATGGAGTAATGTGCTCAGGGGTACAGAGAGAGAGAAGTTCTGCTCCCACATGGGCTTTGAACCTTTCTCTCACCTCCTGCCTTGGTCTCTGGTGTGCTGCTTGAGTACAGTGGAGCCCGTCAAACAGGGAAATTAAAGATGGCAGCTTACAGAGGAAACGCTCGGCTCTTTGGGTTAGGCTGCTCGAAGAAAACGTGACAAATTGATTTTAAAAGATAGAATACGTTCCCCAGCCCACAAACGCTCCCCTCACCTTTTAAAACATATTTATCTCCTTGTCTGTCTCCATCTGTCTCTTTGGGAGCAACTGTGTGTGTGCTTGCATGCTTGTGTGTGTGTGTGATTGTTAATGCCTTTGTGTTGGTTTTGTGCGTATGTTGATGTATTCAGTGCTTCCCCATGCATTTTTAATGTCATAACATTACTTTCATCAACCATAGATATCAGTTGGTTAATTTCTTTGATATCCGCCCTGGCATCTTAGTGTATGAATGTGTGTGTTTGATGCTAAATGGGTTCGTCCCACATGTACCAAGTGTATGTTTTCATGGAAACTGTGGCTGGTTCCTTTGTTGCTCGGCTGAGGCAGTCCCAGCATTCATAATCTGCCACTATTCCCCAGGCAGTAAAGGGTTTTCAGAGGGCCAACTAATTGGTTATAATCTCCTTTTTAAACTTGAAAGCCAGCTAGCCCTCTAGTCTCACAGTTTACAAGCAATTAATGCGTGGAACACCACGTTTTCTGGTCACAACTGGTGCCTCCGCGTTCCCTCTGTGTCCCCTCTTCCTGGGGCTTTTCCCTCTCATCTGAGGCGGTTGGACTCCTCCATCGCCGGGGCCCCAGCATGAACAGCTCCTCAGTGGCGGGGCCTAGAGGGGGACGCATGGCAGGGGGGATTTGGACGCAATCTTCACGCGTCCGTGGGGATAGCAGGTTTTGGGGAAACAGAGGGGCCTACTTCGTAGGAGCTGATGAAATAGTAATGCACCAAGTTGGCGAGGCTGAAATTTGCACATGAAAATCCTCTCCCTTTGCCGCCAATGACAATCCATGCCTCTCACAGTTTATATGCAAATGAGCTCTCTTTACTTCCTCCTCCTCAGAGAGCCGCCCAACTGAGAGAGAGAGAGAGAGAGAGAGAGAGAGAGAGAGAGAGAGAGAGAGAGAGAGAGAGAGAGAGAGAGAGAGAGAGAGAGAGAGAGAGAGAGAGAGAGAGAGAGAGAGAGAGGCAGAGACAGAGAGACAGAGAGGGGCTTTTTTGTTGTATTTTGTTTGTGTTTGTCTTGTTTATTTTTAAAAGGATTTTTAAAAGTCGATAATATATTTAAATTTTTCCCTTTGTTTTTCCTGAAAGGAGATGAATATATGTAGATTTTCAGATGAATTTCAAATGCCATTTTTTTCCCCTTTGTATTTAATTGAAACATATCGCTTGTAATCTAAAAAAAAACATGTTTGTGCAAAGTAACTGTTAAATAGTGAGGCAGATTTTTCCCCCCTCAATAAACAAGTCTAATGTTCCACTCTGAAGTGCATCTCCTCCTCTTTGTCTACCTGTTTTTCCCTCTTCCTCCCTCCTCTCTTCATTTCCTCGTCTGTACACCTTGGTGTCAGGTTCGGCTGTCCTGTGGATGTCTGGGGCCTGACTCTCACCGAGGGGGTGGAATGGGAGAGGAGGAGATGGGGGGCCAACGAGGCAGGAGGAGGGGACCTATGGAGTAGGGGGGGGGGGGGGTGGGGTTGGGGTTTGGGCTGATGAGAAAAGGGGGCCGCATGTCAGCCGTATCTCCTCAGTCACGGCCAGTTAGCTGAAGCAAATGTGGGCAGGTCCCCGAGAGAGTGGCGCGCTGCCGAGAGTGCCAATCACGGACGAGCCCTGGGCATTCCCCTGCACCGCGCGCCTTGAGCAACTTCTGATTAATTGAATAAATATCCCGAGGAGACGGTGTGCTGTGGACCCGCGTGACCCCTCAGACAACAGCCCTGCTCTGGCCTTAGGACACACGTTACTCTCCTCGTCTCTCTCAGGCACACACTTACACATGTAAGCGCTCACACCCACACGACACTAAAACGCCCACGACACTAAAATGCCCACACATACACACACCTCCATACTACCTGTCTTTTACAGAGACACACACACAAAGATAGCTACTCCGCCTGTCACATGACATGTAACCACTCCCTACAACGTGTACAGTGTTAAACTGAAGAGAGATGAACCTGTTTATCTAACCAAAACCCTCTGACTGGGTTCATTATAATTCTACCAACTCCCTGTGTTCTAAAGCCCAGGTCCTGACTGAGAGCGCCAACCGTTATAAAAACCAGAGTCCTCTGTCTGTCAGAGGGGGTTCCTTCTTGGCCTTGCTGCTTGGTGTGGAGCGATTGGTGTCAGTGGGGGTCATTAGAGGGGGTCTGCCACTGATGAGGTGCAGGCCGGAGCAGAGCCACAGGGCACGGGAAAAAGGACAGCAGGCTTACCAAGGCTAGTACCACATGTGGATACATGGAGACACACACGCTCACACACACAAACACACACACACACACACATATTAGTAGATGGATGTGGATGTGTTGGTTCCTGTCAAATATCATCAGGGCCACAGTTTGACTGTACTTTGAGTGGGCGTGTGTGTGTGTGTGTGTGTGTCTGTGTGTGTCTGTGTGTTGTGTGTCTGTGTGCTGTTGAAAGTGTGTGTGCACCCGCGTGTGCATTTGCGTGGTGGGTGAATATTTCCACACCTATCACCCCTTACTCTCTGGCCTATTTCTCTTCTCCTCCCACTGTCTGTCTGTCTGTCTGTCTTTCTTTTTTTTTTGGCTGTCTCTTGCTCTCCCTCGCTCTCCCCCTCTATTTCCCACTGTCTCACTCCATATATTCATGAATTCCTGTTTATGATGAAAACTTATGCATGAAAACAGAGGGTGGAAGAAACAAACAGAGAGTGAGTGTTGACGGAGGTTTGTCTCTTCTGGGCGCCGCGTGGCAGAGGCAGGCAGCCTACTCCTGGGGGACATGCCAGTGCGGGAGACCCTGATACCATCTCCCTTCCCCTCTCTTTTTTCTCCCCTTTCTTTCCCTTCTCGCTATCTCCCCTTCTTTCCGTCACCTTCCTCCCCCACCGCCTCTCCTAGCACTCGCGTTCCCCCTTACCTCAGCCCCTGCAACGCTTTCTTCCCCCCACCTCTCTCTCTCTCTCTTCTCTCTCCCTCCCTCCCTCTCTCTTCTCTCTCCCTCACTCCCTTTCCTTCACAGTGTCAAAGCGAGTTACAGGCAGAAGAGCTCTCCTTCTTAAATAATTCACAAGTTGATTAATAGACTCACAAGGGTATAATTAGACAGGGGAGAGACAGTGGCTAGTGTAACCAGTACAGTGCTTAGGGGAATTAGAGTGGGCTTATTGAGGAAATGGAGAGTACCGGTAGCCACATGAAAACGGCAGAGGCGGTGGTGGTAGCTTCAGAAGGGCTGGGGGTGGAGGGGATGAAGAGGATGAAGAGGCGGGGAGGGAGGAGGGGGGCACCTATTTCTAAGGCTACGCGGCGTATGTGAAGCTTGCAGCCTCTCCAGGAGCATGGAGCCGGGGCTTGTTTGATGTGGAAATTGGACAGTTTGAATCCGTCTCCTTTAATTTTTCACAAGTTACAGGCCCCCCTGGGTGCTTCACACTTCCCTTATAGGAAATAAATTAGTGTTTTTTTGGTCCTTTCGCTGTCCCGGGGTTTTTAAGGCCCTTTTCTTTTCCCCGTTTTGATTTTGTCTGTATCCCCCTTACTCGGCTCCTCTGCCTGTTTCTCTGCCTATTCTCGGGGAGCGGAGTTGCAGCTTCAGCCCCTTTGTTTGTTATGCAGTCAGTCATCAGCATACAACTTCACTTATGCTGCCTCTGAGGCGTCTTTTGTATTCTGAAAGGGATACGCTTCCCTGACTGCCGGGCTGGTCTTCAAAACAAACAAACAGAACAGTGGAAGCACAGATCTCACTTCTCACTTCAGACGTGGTCTTTTCTGTTGTGGTGATCTCTGTCTGCCTAGCTTTCCACCGTACCTTCCAACCAGTGTGAAGAGAATCGGCAAAGATGCATCCAGACAGCTACTACTACCCCCCCCCCTCCCCCCTCCCCACACCCCCCACCCCCCCACCTTGTTCTCCCCACTTTCCTCCATCTCAGCGAGTTCAGACTGAGTGAGAGCGTTCGTATAGGGTACATATTGTTCTTCCCGTCCGCTGTCTTGTCTCTTTGGTGTTTGATTATCGATATCTCCGATGGCTCCCCGCCGTCCCTCTCCGGCATGTTGCCACAGCGATGATTGGATCCTCCCGTCTCCAAACAGGCCCGGCGCGTCCGTCCACCGCCGGCGCGCCGCGATGCGCCGCGCGAACCTACGCCTGCATGTCGACGTGTCAACTCTAATTTATCCTTCTCTGTTCTCTCTGCCTCCTCTCGTCTGTCGGCTCCAGATGTTGCGCCCGGTGTCAAAATGGATCTCTGCCGCCGAGAGAAAAAAAAAAGAAATAAAAAAAAAGGTGGGGGGAAGCAACCCATTTTTCTGTTTGTACAAGCCAGATACACTTTGAAATTCAATTCCATCTTTCTTTCATGCCACGAGACACGGCAGGAGATGAGGCCTATCAGCCTCCCCCCCTGACACCACGCCGACTCCCTCTCCGGCGTGCGGCGCCACTCATTTGACTCGGCCTCCAAAACGCTCCCGCTAATTTGTTCGTCCAAACAACACCCCCGTGTTCGTTATCCCCGGCGCACCACGACGCCATGGGCCTTTTCCTTGTTGTCCCGAGCGGGACACCGATCCCCTTCCCTGGTGTGGCCGGTGCCGCGCCATGTCGGCGCCCTGTCACTAGGAGGCGCTGAGGAGCGCAGGAGCCCCCCCGGCGTGTGTTGATTTATTTATCTGTGTCTGCATTAAAGCCTGTACACCTGATAAAGGGAATGTCAGAGGAGCGCTGACAGCCACAGAGGCGGCAGAGTGTGCGCGGTTTGGTCGCTCCGCCGACGGAAACAAGGAGTGTCGGTGGCCTCTTTGAAGTCTTGACAGACGAGCGCCTCTGAACATCCCCTTAATCTCACCTTCCCCCCGCGGAAAGGCGCGCCAGGCAGGTTCTGAGCGCTGCTCGGGCGCGCCCCGTTTGCCTTATTCTCTTAATGACACAAACCATTCAGCGGCCACGCATGATAGCATTTCATCTGGCGTAATGTGCGGTGGCTGCTCCTCTTCAAACGCCCGGGCGCCTCTCTCTCCCTGCCTGCATTAAGCCAGCAGGAGACAGGAGGCTGGAGCGGGACGAGCACACGGGAGGCTGTCCCCCCCCCCCCCCCCCCCCCCCCGTCGCCATGGTATAGGACGCCTCCGTGTTCTGTTGTGGGGCGCACGCTGTTTGATTGGGCTGATTGTTTTCGTGAGCCCACCATAAAGCAAACACGAGGGAGGCGTGTGATTGTCTGGATATCAGATCAGGGGAGATGTGCTTTGTACCGGCACGGAGGTCTCCCCGGCTGCCTGTCATCAGCGCCACTGATCTGTGTACCGCCGTCTCAATCTCAAAACACCGGGTTTGACCCCTGACCCTTTGATCTATTATCGCTATGATGTTACTTCACGTATTCACAAATACTAATATGCTATGAAAGTTATCCAGAGTTGGATAATAAAGTTAGGATAACACTTTTTTTTTGGTGTTGAAGGAAGGCTGTTACAGTCTCACGACTCTCTCATTACTCCCATGGCCGACATCAAAGTCTTTACGCTGATCTTCTTCCACGCGGTCTCTTCTCCCTCTTCCACGGCGCGGAGAGGAGGAGGACCGGGAACCAGGCCTGGGCGGAGGAGAGGAGAGGAGTGGAGGAGAACTGCCGGGCAGGAGAGGGGGCGCCGGGGTTAATTACTCCATTACCGGGTGGCTCAGCCAGTAGCTGTTTAAACAGGCCCCAGTCAGCAGGGGATTAGGCCTCATTACTCCAGCTAAAGCTACGCCCACGACCCTTCCCCACTGCCTCTTACCGTGGGTTTGTTAGACGTGCCAGGGAATATTCATCGAGAGATAGAGGGGACAGAGAGAGAGAAGAAGAAGGCAAGGGAAACAGAGAGAGAGAGAGAGAGAGAGAGAGAGAGAGAGAGAGAGAGAGAGATGGAGAGAGGAGACGAGGGAAAGGAAGCCAGTGAAAGAGGGAGGATGAGCGACAACAAGACAGGATCTCGGGGCTTAACTCCCGCGGATCTGTTGCATCCTCACCTGAGCTCCAGCAGGGCTACAATTATCCCCAAATACCCTGGCGTAGCTAGATTAGCATCTCCGACTCAGATTACCCCTTGAAGAAGCGAACAGGCACCCCCGCGGCCGATCCCTGTCCATGGCGTCCTCCTTCGGGGTGTCTGATGGCACTCGGTGATAATGACGGTGCTCTTATTTGCAGGTGGCGGGTCAGCCAGTTGAAGTGAGTCTGAGAGACGTGGTCCACAAGCTGCAAACCAACCACAAGCATTTCTGCCGCACATGCAGATCCATAGGGATGTGTGTGTATGTGTGTGTGTTGACTGATCAACTGTTTCAGTTAGTGATCTGACATTAATGGCAATGTTGAAATTGTAGATCTTAATTTAGATGACTTAGCTGGGTGATTATATAAACCTACCTCACCAATGAGTGGTGGAGTAATTTGATGTATCTGTTATATGTCCATGAGTGCCACTAGGGCTGGGTATATACTAAAGTTCCACAATGCTTCACCAACTTCCAGAACAAGGTTGTGTATTGTATCCTGGATTACGGCAACATGGGTGGCATGAATGGCCACCAATGGCATCAATCCTCAAAAAAGAAAACGCTGTCCAATTAAAGTTGACAACTGTGTACGGACAAACTAATCCACACACTTGTGTGGAGGCCTCTCAGTTGTTGCCTGCTGAACTGCTCCATAAAAGTTTCATGTCAATGCCCCTTTGTCTATTTCTCCCGTGGTCTGGAACTGAAAATACCTCCAGACGTACAATTTATCTTGCGCGCTCACACACAGACACACTCACAAACACACACAAAGTCACGCAAATGTCTCCAGAGGGGCAGGAGGAAAACTGTCGATAGAAATCTAATTTCATATGAGGGGAAATGGTTGATTTATAGGACACGTCGGCTCGTCAAAGTGTGTGATTTTAGCTCAAATCCAGAACAGAGCGTTCCATTATATAATTGAGGGCAAAAATCAATAGAAGCAGCTGGATGGGGCCGCGGAGAGACCGGGCCGCATCCATATTGAGAGTGAAACCCCTTCGATCGGCTCCTGTCCTCTGTTAGCTTCGCCGGTCTGATCACACAGCGCGCTGGTCGATGGCCGGGACTTAGCCATCGGTGCTCTCCGTTGGCATATGTTAACGCGGTCCTCCCGCTCCCCCGTCTGTTTAAAAAAGCACGGCACCTGAGATCCTGAGCCATTTACAGCCCCCCCCCCCCCCCCCCCCCCCCCCCCCCCAAAAAAAAACAAAACAGGGATTATTTTAAACATAGCCTGAGGTGGAGAGGCGAGGCGCTGCGCTCCGATGGCCCAGCCCGCGCAGGAGGAGGCCGGCGGAGGGGAGACACGATTTTTATCCTATCGATTTCTCCAAAGTAGAAACACGAAGATTTAGAGGAGCTTGACTCTTAAAATTCCCTGGGAGGCGCTCACTGCTCTCACACATCTGAAACACACACACACACACGAACACGCACACAAAGAAAAACATATACGCCCCACCTTTCCTGTGAAAAGGAGTAAGGAAGGTTTAGGGGCCTTGAGCTGCAAAGCTGTGCTACGCTGTGGAATGATGTGCCCCAATGTGTGTCAGAGGAATCATTAAAGTTGTCCAAAGACACGTCTGCCTCTGTCTGTGTGTGGTTTGTGGCTGAGGAAGGCAGCAAACTGGAGGTGCAACGAGACCGGACACGACCCGCTGGAGATCTTTTATTTATCCTGGTAGTTGGAAAAGGGCAAACAACATGTCCTCACCAGCTACCCTCACCAGAAAGTACACTGGGTTTTTTGGGGAGAGAGCCTATACGCACATTCACAGCTATAAAGTTTTATGTCCAACCGCCAAAAGGTGTCAGTGTAATGATGTTTAACTATTTATGGAGGAGGGCTTTGGTCCAGCCTATGGGGGGTCAGGCCTGAACTACGACACATCCTGGTGGGCCACCTGGCTCCCCATCCATACCTGGAGCTGACGACAGGCCTCAAAGGCGGAGTGGTGGTGCCAAGGTAAATTGTCCATTGGAGTGGCCCATTTATGCCATCGATGGCCGCTCAGTGATGAGGGTAATGGCAAGAGACCTCGTTTGCATAGCATTATCTTAATTGAGCCCGGGGCCTGGCGTGAAAACCGGCTGCAGCTTATGTTACTGATGGATCGGCTGATGGTCCGGCGGCAACCATTTATCCGACAGCTATATTAATTAACAGCTATCCGGTTACACAGACTTTAACGGGGATGAATAAGTCAACATGGTGACTGAGATGGCAATGGTGACGATGGCTGGGCCGCTGATGGGTGAGTATCTAACTCCTCGTATGCGTGTGTGTGTGTGCGTGTGTGTGTAAGAGAGAGAGAGAGAGAGAGAGAGAGAGAGAGAGAGAGAGAGAGAGAGAGAGAGAGAGAGAGAGAGAGAGAGAGAGAGAGAGAGAGAGAGAGATAGAAGAGCACAGTTAGGGGAATGGGTTGCTGTTGTCCTGGCCTAAGATCAGGTTACTTATTTCCTAAAGGAGGAAACTTGGCCAGTCTTAGTGGCAGCCTTTGAATAAATCACCGACCAAAGCCTTCTGCTAATACATTTTAGAGTGAATTAATTACAGAGTATACGCAAGGAAGTGAGGCCAAAAGGCTCGGGGCACAATACTTTATCTTAAGCAGCATTTACTGCATAATAGCTCCGTAAATAGTTCTGATGCAGAATATGCAAAAAATATAAATATATAAAAAACCATGTGTAGGCTGCAGAGAGAAGAGAGAAGTGCATTGTTTACCATAAATATAGCTGCGTCTTCTGGAACCACAGGAGCCATCGACAGCCGAGTGGGAGCCCGCCTGGATCAGCGTGTATCTTAGATGAAGTAGCTCCGGCCGGCATCTCTTTTGTTATGTAAAGTGCTGCCATGTGATCCTGCCGGGATAAAAGAGGAGGGGAAAAAAGAAACCGTTCCGATAAACTTCCCTCATCAGATAATTAAGGATGCCTTTGCTCCAGTTCCCCCCCTCCCTCCCTCCCCCGTCCTTAGCATACGTGTCTGATCAACTTTCAAAAAGCCCATCAGGCAGAGTTGTTACCCCTTAGGGGCCAATGCAGGCTTGAACTGTCGCCCTATCACCGGAGGAGGGGGCTCCCGTTATACTCCCAACAGCACGGGGAAATCAATTATGACACAGGGGCCCTTGTCTGATCCAGCCTTTTCCCTGACGATGGGGATCATAGGGAAGTTTCAGTGACGGACCTTTTTGAGGCGTGCGACGTGCTCCGTTCTACGGCCATCTTTCCGAGGAGGCTGAAGCGTCTGTTGAGTTTGTGGCAGTCGAGGCCGTGCGTTTAGGAGTAGCCCCGTGCTCGGTTACGCTGGTGTCTCCGGGGGGATCATTTGGTCCAATGTTTACTCCCGTGGTGACAGCACTGTGTCATATACATACGCTGTGGTGTCATTGTGGCCACAGGACGGGGGGATTTCACACACAGGCTGCATTCACACGGTGAAAACACAAGCACGCGGAAAAGGTCAAGAAGGTACATTTTAATGGGCGAATGCAATTATGTGAAATGAATGGTTGTTTACATTGACGGAGGGGTTGTCTCATTCACTAGCGAGTGATAGCAGATCATGTCTAGCTTGTTGTTAAACCTCTCGTTGCCCCCCCCCCCCCCTCCCCCCTACCTTCCCCTCCCCTACCCCGTTCTCCATCTCAAAACTTCTCCTCCACCTGTCACCACGGCTGCATTCTGTCTGCGATGCGCTCCCCCTGCAGACCTCCTATGGCCCGTGCCCCCTTCCCGTTCCCCTGCTGCCAGTTTTTAACTAAACTCCACTCTGGCCTCTGCTCAGCTTGTTACAGCCCCAACACGAGTGCAAACAATCAAAGTCTTTGGGAACGCTAAAATATGCATGGCTCTCCGTGACAGACAGATAAAGCAGGGCAATTAGCCACGTAATCCTAGAGCATCGTACGGAATAGTCAGCCTCAGCTGTCCTCTCTCTCTCTCTCTCTCTCTGTCGCTCCCTCCTTCCACCGACTCTCTTGCTCTCTATTAGTTAAATGTACTCTGTGTGTCGGCTCCCCATCAAATCAAGTAACACTTCCCCTAATTGGCTTATAAATTATACAGCAGGGCCTACATTATAATTTCATCAGTGGTAAACATTGCGGGGGCAGTTGGTAAAGAACATATCCCTCATTAATTTCTTAATTTGGGTAGATGGAATGAAGGGGAAGCAAAGGGAGAGAAAGGTAGGGAGGAGAAGGAGAGAGAAAGAGAGAGAGAAAGCGAGAGAGAGAGAAAGAGAGAGCAAGAGAGAGAGAGCAAGAGAGAGAAGGAGAGAGAGAGAGCAAGAGAGAGGGAGAGGGAGAGGGAGAGGGAGAGAGCAAGTGAGGTTGACCGAGATCGAGCGTTAGATGGAGAGATCGAATGAATGGAGGGATTCGTATCACCTGAGGCAGAAAGAGGGAGGGAGGGAGGGAGGGAGGGAGGGAGGGAGGGAGTGAGAAGGGAATAGTTAAAAAGACAAGCCCGGAAAGATACTACCACTGCTGCTTTTGTTAATAGATGTCAGATATTCAATCCCATGGTTTTGTCATTAGCCCTTGCACAATAGACTATATCGGCCCATTTTACACACACACACACACACACACACACACACACACACACACACACACACACACACACACACACACACACACACACACACACACACAAAACACACACGCCGGATGCACACAAACACAAGAATCTTTTTCCTCGGTCTTGGTCCTTTTTTTTTACAACTCTTTATGAATATTTCATAACCAAAGACATAAATATTCATTCTAATGGTTTTGCACATAGTTATTACCGGTATTTCCTTTTTTAAAACAAAAATACTCATTACAAATTCTGCTTAAACAAACCCCAAAATAATTCTGCATGCTCCCAGTCCCACACACAAACAGACAAAGAAAAAAGAAGCTGTGGCATGCCTAAACGCGCACACACACACACACACACACACACACACATGTGCAAACACAAACACACACACGCATGTGCAAACACAAACACAAACACACATGTGCAAACACAAACGCACACACGTTGGAAGAGTATCTCTAGACCAACTGCCCCAAACATTTAAAACTGATATCATCAATAAGTAAATTACTTTGGGTGCAATGCCTGAGTAATTGATTGCACAGTCTTTATGCCTAAAACCTGACCTTGGGGTTATGCAAATAATTGAGTTCCAATTAATTTAGCTGGGTAGAGGTGAGAATTTAGTGCATTTTACCATCTCTAAAGAAATGATATTAAATATTCAGTCGAGAGTTTTGTAAAAGAAGGAAGGTGACTCTGGGTTTCTCCGTTGTCAGATAATGTCATAGAACCTGATATTATATTCCATAATGCTGTTTTAAGGGAATTTCAAATAGATCTAGGATACATGGTATGAGATGTGAGGTGTGTGGAAATGACGCCCTGTGATCTCCGAAAGACAGATATTACAGCAAACTCTCAAATGAGCCACTCCTGTCTCTCTTCCTGCAGAAATCTGCAATATAAAAGGCACAAAGAGCCCTTCAGCCTTCAAAGGGACAGTTAAGCGTTCCTGGCAGGAATCTGATTCCAGACACCTGAAGGCAATCGCTCTCAGCTGCAACTAAACCATGTCACTGTTATGGAAAGCTGTGAGCAGGTGACAACCTTCCAAAGAAAACTGTGGTGCAAGTCTCTCTGAATTTCACAAATAAAACATGTTTTCCCCATAAAATAAATGTCACGAGAACACGGAGAAAGCCTCGGAAAATGTCTTTGTTCACTTTGCCACACTGACAATCCCGAGCCTGGGAGGCAAAACCAGGAAGAAGGCACAGACGAAAACCGCCACAATTCTTCTGCAGTCACGTCAAATCCACATCATTCAAATCTTATTAGGTTGTGGGACTTTCTGATGGCGGTGTCAAAGTGAAACCAGCCGTGCCAACAAAGCTGCCTCGGGCACTTGATTGTGGCTTGCGGACGCAGGCGCGTGTTGAGAGCGAGCTTAATTAATGTAGCAGTAAAAGACATACCGCCCTCCCTCTCCATGCCCATTGTGCTGCTCAGTATTAGTTCCGGCTCAGTGCTCCCATGTTAAGGAACAAGCAGGGCCTCTAATGATGGACATGTACCCCTTACCTCCTCGCACCAACCTCTGGCTGGTCTCGGGTCAGCGCCCCTGTTCCCCTGGGGCCACAGACAGGGCTGTCCACCAGTCACGATAAAATATGTTTGACATGTCTCTGTGAGGGGAGAACAGAGCAAACCTCCTATACTGACTTCATTAGCGCTGACAAGTTTGGGGATGCGCTTCAGTTTAGAATACTTTACCATAGGACAGGGGGAGTTCTCCTGGGGTTTTCAGACCGTGTGAGGCAGACTGATGCGACTTCAGAGAGCCTGAAGTGTGTTTCGTGTGTGTTTGTGTGTATTTTTGGGATTAAAAACTTCCGGGATATCAATGTCTATTTCAGAGTTAAAGAACTGTCTGCTTCCTGTCTTGCTGGCTAATGAATAAACAGCACCGCTGAGGGTAATGTTGAGTACATGAGGATTTCAAGGTTCATAGACTTAGGCCATTAACAAGTTACCCATTGGCCCCCAAAATGAAAAGCAGTCATAGAACTAGACTATAATATATTAATATGTTACTCATTCAGAGTCAAATTAAAATGTATGTGTATAAATGCAGCATGGCTAAAATTAGGTCAAACAGTTTATACCAGTTAACACATAATATATAAAATATTTTAAATATGTATTAATATAAAAATAAGTCTATTTGTTCAAAGTACATTTTGTTCATACAGAATGACCAATATAATAATTTTGCTTGCACATTATACTGTAAAATAAATATCAAATGACCACATCAATTAGACCTACCATCTAAAGCTGAGAAGTTGAAGCTCTTTTATCTAGATGGAACTTGTTCAAAGCACTGAGTCATTTATGAGATGGCATGACTGGCTGTGCCAGTGAATACAAAATAGATCACTGAGGTTAATCAGTGCCGTCTTATTCATTCCATAAAAGACAAAATATGTCAGTTTTGAATCAACAAGAGGCCGATAAAAACGCTATCAGTTTGGATCCCTCGTGCCACAATAGTACAAATGTCGCTTAGGAAGCCGCTGAAGTGTGTAAAGGGCTAAAGGGAATACTGCAGAGCTGGAAAATGACTCGTTGCTCTTTAGACAACACAGTAGCACACATTAGATTCAAATGTATATATAGACAAACAAAAGGAATTTTAGATGACTCGAAAGTGTGAAAAGGTGGAATTAATGTTTTATAAAATCCAGCCATTGACATAAAGGGTATAAATATTGTATGCACAGAGAGACGAATTCTCCGTTTGAAGTCTGGAGAGAGCTAAGGAACAGAAGAGGAAAGGGAGGGGGAGACAGTAATTACGAGTGGAGATGCTCTTTGACAGATCATTCTATTACAGAAGGAGGAGGTTGGACCAAACACAGCTAACCTCTTTAACAGCACTGGTCTCCACCTATCAATGACAAACGGATTCTCACCCGAGGCGCCTCATCCATTTGACAAACAAGACGCTTACCAAGAGCCAATCATATACCGAGAGCCAATCACACCATAGGTCCACAGTGCACACATACACCAAAGATATTTGAGCTGATCATCAAATAGAATTATAGAAACACTCATTTAGACGTAGCAAATAGCAATGATAAATAATTGTTTTTAACATTCAAGCAACTACACTCACATCCGTCAACATAAACGTTCCAAGAGTCAATTCTTTTTCCAGACTTACTGGCTGTTAAGCAAAGTGTCAACACAGAGGATTGTGGGTAAAAAATGAGTGCCTCTCATCAAATCCTTGGCGTTGCGAGCGAGGCGGCTTCCTCTCGCCTAGCCCCAGGGCAGGCTATCATCTCCAGTGACACCACGGGGAGGGTGGACCCCACTCCTCTCTGCTTCCCTCTGCCTAGCCTGGGCTGTGCTGGGGGTGCAGAGGATGAGAGAGGACATGATAGAGACGAGGGCTGCTACCGTCTCCAGTCTCCCAGGTCCAGGTCCATCTTTGATCACTGGCCACTGACCTCCATGTCTCTGCGATGGAGCACTAACCAGCGCGTAGCCCTCCCTGTAGCCCTTGTCCCCCCCCCCCCCCCTCCCCAAAACAGAAAGGGTTCATGGTATTTAACAATGTGCACTCTAACCCCCCTTGATTAGAATTAGTATCACATCTGCCGCCTGGCTCTGTCCCTCATTACTGGTGAATCTCATTAGAGGGAGAACCCCTGGGATGGACGGCATCACACACACTTTCATCGGCTCTTTCTCTCGTCTCCCGTTCCCTCTCTCTCTGTATTCTTCCGCTCCGTACAGCGGAAGTCCTCATCTAAGAGAATGACGGAGCACTGGAGCTTTTTTTCTTCTTCTTCACATTATGGAAATTGTTGTACCCTGCCAATTAAAATAGAGATCCATCCCGCTTCTTTCTGTATGTATTTGTTGCGCTTTAGAGGAAAAAATAGAATGAAATACCTCTGCCACTGTAACTTCCACTTATTTCTTGTAAAAAGTACACCAGGGTTTTGGAAATTCTATCGACATTATTCATGAGGTAAAAGCGTCAATAGAAAAAGTTTTACATTAAATTTTTCTCTCGGCATTACAAATTAGACAAAGCAAATCCATATAAATTTATATTCCAGTATTTATTCAAAATGTATGGTTTTTGGGTAAAAAAAAATATACACATATAAAATATATAAGAAAACATTTTCAGCGGAGAGAGATGTGTCCGACAATTGTAAATATAGTCAATCTAGTCCAAGTAGGGGAGACAAGGCTGCTCTCAATGCAACCACAGATACCCAGCAGCCCCCCTAGTTTGTCCTAGAGCATGGGGGAGTCACAGAACGGACAGGGGGCCAGCAGTATCCTCTGGATCCAGACTGGGTCTACAGTACGAGAGGGGAACAATGTAGGCAGGGAGAGAGTAAAAAATCTAATAGTAGCCATGTTATTCATTACTCATAATATGTACTTGCTACAGTATATCAGCTTTTAAATTCAAACTCGTTGAATGCAATACGCTACGGTCGCCGTCTCTGAGTGCAGTTCTGAGACGCTGAGCAGGACCTTTCAAGGTGACAGAAAGTGAGACATAGGTAGGGGAGTTCACGGACTAACTGTGGCATGGCAGTCGAGAGAGCTGGAAAGTGGTGCTTACCCTCAGGCACTAGCAGTCTGGCGATGGAATCTTGCAGGAGGCAGCGTCGGTACGTGAGTGACTGACAGGCCCGATATGACCGCGCACACCTGGTGGACAGTGACACACGTCAGACAGACGCTACTATAGAGTGACGGGACTGGAAAGGATTACAAAGACTATAGGTAGCATTGGAAAAGAGCAGCCTATACGAGAGCACGGAGCCTTTGCAGAATCCCATAGATGACCACTAGGGGCAGCAAATACCATCCATCCAATAAGGAAAGGCCGATGAGGAGAGGGAAGATGAAGAAAGAAATGGAAGAGAAGGAGGGGGGGGGGGACGGTCCATGGGTAAATATCAAAAGGTGGGAGGCTTGATTACTGCACTATGAGAATAAATAAACCGTCAAAAAAGCATTTGGCCGACGCTATTCATATCCCCAGTGTCAGCCCACCGTCTCTGCCCGTTTCCTGGCTCATATCAACTGGCTTTATTTCCCCTGCCAGGCCATAACTGTGCAACTGGGCACATATGAAAATAAATAGGCCTCAAAACTGGTTATATTAGAGAAGACAGTCCTGCCAACAAGATGAACTCCCCGTCGAAGAGTTCCAGTCGAAAATGAAATATATAAATAATTTTTGTTGGCAAAAAATATTTAAGCCAATCCAAGTTCATCATTTGACATCTCAAAACTATAAGGGATTCTTTCGTCAAAAAGTACATTATTTCATGACCAAATCATTAAGATCGCTAATATATTTCAAAACGTAAAACAAAAATCAATAACTATGAGATATCTTTTTGCAGTAAAACTCTTGATTTGTAACTGAATACCTATGAGGTTTTTATTTGATTTAAACGCGGTGACTGATCGCGCCATGCAGTTGGCCCAAATATGACCAGTGTGAGTGCTGCTGATGGCACCGTCTACCTGAGCCACATGTGTCCGTTGGAGCAGGTGGCGTGTCTGGGATTGGTGAAGGGCAGCACCTCCTTACACAGGCTGCAGTACTCTGGGAACGTCTGCTTGTACATCTTCTTCTGTATGTGGCCCACCAGCACCTGACTCACGCCACAGGGACACGCAGAGAAAAGGGACAGACTGCTTCAAATGGTTTCAATCAGATCAAATCTGCACATTTTAATTTGAGGACTTAACGAAAGACATAACAAAGTCATTATAATACTGTTTTACAGCAGACGCCATAAAACATATGCACACGAAATTTGGGCACGAAGGTGTCGTTTTGCCCCAGCCACCCAGACGAGTTTGCAAGCCTTTAACATCAAAATAAAACTGTTGCCAGCATCAAAATGTCTACTTGTCAACGTCTATATGTTTAGGTAGCATTCGCAATCTTTGGGGGTTAATGCTCTTGCATAGCTATTGTATACTGCTATACTCCCGTTGCCAAACTGCGTGTGCTTGCTCACGTACCTCATCGTTGTTTACAAACTGTAAAAGGGTATAAAGGGGGGAGGGGGGGCTCATATTCTGTCTACAGTTTGATTGAGAATCCCGATTACCAGAGTTTAATTTGCTCACTGGTTGAACGGCTGACTAGATAACAAGTACGTTTCCAGGTCATTGGTGTTGAACCGTTTAGGAAGCCTTACCTTGGCAGCCCGGTCATCCTGGGAGGGGTCATTGGAGAGAAAGGTGCACAGGCCACTGGTAGGAATGCTGGTGTTCTCCGTATTGGACATGTGCAGGAATACCTCCCCCAGCACCCTCTTCATGTGCTCCTTCACCAGCCTGGACTCCACAGCCTCCATCCACCCCTGGACCTCCTCCATGCTCTCCTCTGGGCTCTGCTCCTTCGGCTTCCCCTCTCCCTCCTCCTGCTCCTGCTCTTCCCCTGCGTTTTCTTCTCCTCCTCCTTCCTCCTCGTCCTCCTCCGCTATAAACACCTTGGAGTCTTCGTGCGTGGGTTTCCAGCGCGGGTCCACGGGGGCTATCCGTAGGGACTGGTAGAGGACGCGGAGCAGGAAGAGTTTGAAGCGGAGCAGGTAGGGGGAGCCGGTGGCCTGGATCTGCTCATCCAGCTCCTCCTGTAACTGGCGGGGGATGCTTTTCTCCCTCAACACTGTCCACCTCACCAGGTCCAGTATGTCCGCCTGCTTGTACAGGTTCTGCACTGGTGAGCGGAGCAGCTCGGACGTGGCGCTCCCCGTGGTCTTCAGCGTCACAAAGTGCACCTGGTTGGTCCTGTTCACCGGGTGACGGCTGCCCGCCATGCCCTCGGCACTCACCAGAGATAAGTAGGCTCCGTTGGGGCTGACCGCCAGGCCATGCAGCCTCCGGCCCGCCACGCCCTCGGGCAGCACTATCTCCTCCTGCTTAAAGGTGACGGCCACCTCCGTGAAGACGGGCGTGAGCTTCTTGACCGTGCCGTCCAGCGAACAGGTGTAAATGGAGCCCCCGTGGCGGGCGGCCGCCATGGAGACGATGGGCAGCGAGTGCAGGCCCGTGATGTGGGAGTTGTGCACGTTGAGGCCCGCCTTGGAGATGACCAGCAGGCACCAGAAGACGTAGGGCCCGCGCGCCGCCACCACCAGGCTGCAGTTGCACTTGTGGAAGGGGTGGTGGAGGGACACGCACTTGATGCTGCGGCAGGGGATCTGGTCGTCGTCCTGCCACAGCACCACCGGCTTCCGCAGGGTGAAGTAGCCCTTCACCGCCTTCAGGTTGACGGGCAGGATGCGGATGGGCCCCATGGCGCTGCCCACGATCAGGCCGCTCATCTTACGGCCGCTGTGCTCGTACTCCCACCAGGCCAGCACGCTGGGGGAGGACAGGCCGGACAGGATGGTGTTGCAGGACAGGACCGAGTCCTGGCCCTGGAAGGGCAGGCTGAACTGCCACACCACCAGGTCCCCGTTCTCCATCAGCACCGCCAGGAGGACCGTGTCCAGCTCCTCGCACTTGTTATTGGTCTGGACGTGCTGCGTGGTGCACACACTGGACCACTCCATGCACACAGGGGTTTGCATGCTGAAGCGCCGGCGAAGCTCCGTCAGGTCGCTGAGGGGGGCACTGGGGGCCTCCCCGCCGTGCATACCGTAGCCCCTCTTTTCCAGGCTCTCGCCATAGAGTTGGGTGAGGTCGGCAAGAGTGGTCCACTGGAGCCGCTTATGGCTGCCGTGGATAGTGAGTCGGTTGTCAAGGCTGAGACCGGCCAGGAGGCAGCGGCGGCTGACATCACAGCCTAACGGGGACCAGGACATATACTTGACGCCCTTGTGGATTCCTACCGTAGGGTTGATGACAGTGTCTGCCATGAAAACCTGGGTCACCGTGGGATCACTAGAGGAGGCAAGCGTCGCTTTGGCCTTGCTCAGCTCCTCTGCAGGACCCACCTAGACACAGACAAAGTATTTTTAGAAGGTTTGTGACGTGTGAAATATCCGTTTGACTACAGCTTTGGTCACACATTTCCAACCAATAAAATAGGACATTTTTTAGCAGAACTATTGACGGCAGCCAGACACTTTGAACAAGGTAATGCATTGCTAAAAGTTTAAGAAAGGCATGTAATTTATGTTGCTAGTAATTAGGCAAGCATAGTTTTAAACAACCGAGTTAGGAAACAGCTGCAAAACAACGATTTGTGACGTGTGGAAAAGGATGAAGATATTCCTATTCAATTTACCTTCAACTCGCAAATTTTTTCAGGTAGGGAGATAGAGGTACGATGGAGAACTAAGTCTTGATTACTGCTGTTAATATCGCATACATGCTCCATCACACAAATTGCAGTAGCTGTTGACGCTGCGAGCCGATGATCTTCTGACCATGTGAGCGGCTCGAGACCGGTGACTATTGACGTGAGTTTTAGAACCGGGTCCCTCTTCACGTTTGGCCCGATATCAACTGAACAATTATTTTCATGTCCAATCTCAATTGGACGTTCAGTCTGTTCCTCGTCGGGTGCACAATTTGTGCTAGGACTTGGACCGTGAGCCGCCATGTTTCATGCGGAGCAAAAAACAACATCCGTTTGCAGGAAGTGACGACTCAAAAGAAGGCGGGACAAATCGTTAATTCACACACGAGCGAATTTCAGGGAAAGGTGTCAAAATCTTTTAGTTGAGACTTTGAGTTTGTTTGCGCATAAAAATTCCAAACAAAACAAATTATGTATTACGTTTTTAATGGGAACTTTTCTAAATGCTATATTATCTGTGTGATACTGAAGGTATTTTGTAAATCCAATGCAGTACATGTTTATTAGTTTGTAATTATCTGAATTGCATTGGCATTAGGTCTCTTGAGATTTTAGAATGGAGCCAACACTGACATAATGATACATTTATACAGTAACAATTAATGAACACCATCAGCGACAAGGTTGACATCAGTCATTTCATCTGTCTGGTGCACCTAGTGAGATCATTAATTGTCACAGAAGAGAACTCTCATCCCATTGCTGTTAATGATCTCAGTCTCTGATATAGTCAGCATGCATTATGAAGTGAGTCACTGAACGCTCCTGGACTGGGTCAAAGAGCAAGCTGCTGGCATCTCCCGAAGAGAGCGATTGTCAAAGGCAGACAGTGATTTGTTACAGCTCTATAGCATGCGCTCTCCTACAGAGGAGACTTCCTCTCAGTGCGGCGACAGTGGGATTTCAGAAGGCAGGAGTTATTTGTCACAAAACAAATTGCTACAAATCTGTGTGACAAATATAGAATAGCGTGTGGGCCATGTTCTTAATTTCTCATTTTTGTCTTTTGTTTCAATAATCCAAATTAATAAATAAATGGCGGGACCTTGACGTGTTTCATTCTTAATGAAGCGTGTAGTGAATGAATATTTCATTCACCTGCTGTGTGTCTTTGGTGGGTTTAGACTGGAGATGATCCCAGTCGGGGATGTATGGGAATGTTGGATTAAACATTCATCTATTGCTGTCGCAAAAACTTTAGTCACTCGCTGTCACCACAAACGGCTGAGGCATGGCCCAGGTGGCCTCGGGCACAGCAGTGATTTGAACCTCAGTCTTCATGGATTCTTTTCATTCAGCAACAACATTATAAATGCATTTCCTGTGGTTCTAGCCTTATGCTTGTGCTTTCCTGGTCCAACAGCTCTGAAGAGGTTGCGGACATGCACAGGGTCTTTTTCGGGGATTATACATATTGTCGGTATACATCTAGTTATTTTTCTCAGAAGGTGGTATCAGTTGTTATTGCTCTCTCTTTGCATTTGCAGTGCTACTGCTTTCTTGTGGTAACCCCACGGGGACTTTGGGATGCATGGATTGTCATACTTGTTTTAATCATTCAGTCGCTCAGACACCTCCCACTGGGGAGCTACTGTGGTGCATCACCAAGCACACACAATCAGTGACATAATTATGATGATGATAATGAAATGTATTTAGAGCACATCAGTGCACCGTGGCTCTGGAGAGGCTACAGCCTTAAAAAGGCTCCTGCCGCCTGCGCATCCCGACGCTCTCTCCCTGCGGAGACTGGCAGTGCCCAGCGAGCTGCCACCTCGGAGATTATCTGTCCTAGCGGAGGCCTCGCCGCGTACGGTGTGCCGTCAACTGCGAAATCCTTACCTGACAGGTGTTGCTCTCAATCAGCGCTCCTCTGGACCCTGGGCCGTCTTCGTGGTGGGCTGGGGAGCGGGCCTCCTCCCCTACACCTTCCAGCGTGGGTAAGGTGCTGATGCACACAGTGGGTTGCTCCCAGACCCCACTGCAAATCCCCCTTCAATGAGAACCCAATGATTTCTGATCAGTGGGAAACACAGCAGGCACCTCCAACTCTTCATGATATGCACAGTTATTTGACCAAAGGTTAAGGTGATACAAAGTCAGGATTTGAGGACTGCCTTAAGGTAGCAAGGCATGTGTTCATTTTGTAGTCTTGTGGAATTTTTAAGTTGAGTTAAATGTGTTATCCTTTTAGATAATATAAAAGATTAGGGCATTCTACGTTTTGTTTTTAGATTTTTATCGCGGCCCAAAACACAGATTTTGCGTAATTTCCTGCCTCCAGACTCTGTGATGATCAAAAGCAGATCCAATGGTGAAATATGATCAAATGGCACAAAATGCATGAAAGCCGTGACATTTTCATTACAATCAAAGGCATTTCTTGAAACAAACTAATTCTTGGCTTGGTCTAGGCAGCATAATAATATAATAAAAAATGCACTTAGAGCTACGTAAACTTTTACACAATGTGAATCGAAGATTAAAAGTGTATAGATCTTACTGAATCGGTAGGTCATCAGAGAGAGAGAAAAAACAAAATAGATTGGCTAGAACTTCCTAGGAGACCGTCCTGTAAATTCAGGTGATAATGGATCAATAATTCATCCAGTGTAATGATTAATTAAAAAAGGCCTGGGGTCCTGTGGCAGGTACAGGCTGCCGAGGCACACGCTGACATTCCCATGTGAAAAAGCTCTTACGCTTTTTTTGTCTTTCAGTTTCTCGTTTTTGCTGTTCTCATTCTTTCCGTAACTCGCTTATCAGCGGGGTCTGTCTCAACACACTTGGTTTTTCTAGCAGTTTCAATGGGGCCCACCCTGCTGGATTGTTAGTGAAAACTACAGGTATTCCAGATTCAAAAATCAGATCACAGGATGGAAATATAGTTTTACATATACTTAAATTCTGCAAACCACCTCGATTTCACTTCCTACACTTTGAATGTTATTGCAGATCTGCAAGTGTGTTAGGGTCTTTATCACTGTAGCTTTTCCATCCTTCACAGTGATCCAATTGTTTGAATGACGGTCTCCCTACAGCAGCCATCTCTCCATTGTCTTCCACTCGTGCCAGGGGCTGCTGGTGTGCTGGAAGGGCCAGGTGTGGTGTGGCTGTGTCGTCCTCTGGCCTGGTCTTGGCAGCTGGTGGTGAGTAGGGCATGCCCTGTGGCGGTGCCAGGGGAAGGCCGGGAGGGCCGGGGTCCGGGCCTGCTTTTGCCTCTGTTCAGGCCTCTGCTAATGGAATGGGGCTGGGCCGTCCATATGGCACTTGTGGGATGGCTGGGGCTCTAGAGGTTGGCACACCCTCAGCCTCCCCGTCTCCCGTTAGATAATAAACAGGACAGAAGCAGACCCTGCCGACGCCCGCCTAAGGTTATGGATGTGGAGGCTTCGAAGACATGTCTGCCAGCTGCTGCAGTTGTCACAATTTATTCACAGCTTTTGTCATGCTTTCCCTTCCACAATTAGGCTGTGTGTGGCAGCTTAGCTCTCCTCTTTTGTTGGCTATCTGGGCAACCGTATCTTGACGACGTGATGTAATTCCTAGTCCAGCCCAATGAAACAACGACAGCCTCTGAAAGGACGTCCTTGAAGGTCAAGAAAAAGTTGATCTGCCAGGATCCATGAGAGGCCAGTCCAGTTGTACAACAGCCAGGACCCAAAGTGAAGGCAACGAGAGGAGCATGGGGGGAGAATGGTTGCCCCCCCCCCCACCCACCCCCCCACCCACCCCCACCACCACTGTCTCTGGCACAGGACCTCTCTAGAGCTGTGTGGGACCAGTGGGGGAGAGCCACATAGGAAGGGAGGAGGGATGGAGGGATGGAGGGATGGAGGGATGGAGGGGAGGGGATTTCTGGTGGGGCTGCGGTAAAGCACTATATGAACGAGTCCACATTTGCCCTGACACCATGCTTACCCTCCGGAATACCTCGGCGCTCCTTAATGCATACCACACACGCGGATACAAATTGAACTCAAATTGTCGCTTCAGGGTGACACCTGCAATTTGTATCTCAGACCTAAATAAAACCCGACTGGGGAAGGCACGTAATTACACCAGACGTCAGCAGAAAATAATACTGTTTGACGTGGGCCTGACCTGGTTTCCCACTCCTGCTCCGCTTTAAAGTGAGGCCCGACTTTTTAAACAGGCCACTCTCAGGAACCCTCCCTTCCCGCCTCCGTTCCCCAACCCCTTCATCCTCTTCATCCTGCACCACCCACCTTTCAGGATCTGGAACAAAAAGCCACCTCCACGCCCCGTCTCCTGCCTCTTCGAGAAACGACGTGTCAGTGGAAGGTCCTTGAGCCCGCGCCGCTAATCTGTCACACGCCGCCGTTTGTTGTTTACCGCTTCCTCCCCGCTCACCGACTGGCCGGCCGCACGTGCCGCACAGTAATGGCGACAGATGCTGACCCGCGGAAGTGTGAATCTCGCCGATTTCTCCCTGCTGTCAACCTGTAAATTACAGCTATCGGGAGTAATTAGACCCGTGAAAACCCTTCCAAGCTTCAACCCCCTGCCACACGCACAGACAAACACACAGACACACACACACACACACACACACACACACACACACACACACACACACACACACACACACACACACACACACACACACACACACAGACACAGACACATGCCCAGTTTTGGCCTGGTTTTGACCCGGGACTCTGGTATTATGATATGGAAGGTTGCAGACCCTACTCTCAACATGTCTAAAATGTGTGAATCAGAACAGCCAATCTATGAAGTCGTTATCTTAACCCCAGTATACATGTATTTATCCACTATTCAATGACGGATTTATTAGCAAAATGCACATGTCTAAGAATGAAAAATAGACATGCCTGATTAAATCAAATTTTTTATTTTATTATTGCGTGATTGTAAAGTGCTTCATTTTGTCACAACCGTGTTGGAACTCAGGAATTGGATGAATACGTTTCTATTGTGCATTTGCCACCTTGAAACTTGGGTCCAAACGTTCCCAAGGTGAGTGACTCTGGATGTGAAGTAGACAGTCGGTGCCCGTCGTCCTTTACTTCACCTCCCAGGCTCAGGCTGTGCTTCACGAGACGGTGGGGCCCTGGAAAACGACTGGAGGAGTCCGACCCTGCCCTCGCCATGCCCTGGCATCCGTGTTCGACCGCCGCCACCACCGCGCCCACCACTGCCAAGCATGCTCTGAAAAGCTGGGCCTTTGCCCCTTTAAGTAAGTCGCCTACTACCAAAGGTCACACAGCCAGGTCTTGTCATCCTCTCCCTGACTCTCTGCCCCCCCTCCCCTCTCCCTCTCCTTCCCTCTCCCCCTCCCCCCGGCCTCCTTCTCTTGCCATCCCTCAGTGCCCACTTCCTGACCACCAGAGCCAATCGCTTTCTTCCCTCAGCCTCCTCCGCCACCAATGCCGAGCAGCAATCTGTCACCAGGGCACGGGGGGACGCCACCCTGCCGGCCGCCTTCCGTACTCTGTGGTAATGGCTTCTGGCAGCTCCAGGAAGATAAGTAACCTGTGAACAAAAACACACGCACACACACACGCACAAACGAGAGAGGGGGCCGAGGCTAGGAAGCGAGGGGAGGAGCAAAGGGGGCAGTTAGTCTGAGACCCTCTCCTACTTTCAAACTGCCCCCCTGCTCCCCCCGCAGCTCGACCCCTCCTGTCCCCCTCCGTCTCACCCTGCTCTGGCCCAGTCGCTTTGCGCGATACTTCAGCGAATAAATGAGTCGTTTTAATCCGACTGACAAGCTGGCATTGCCCAGCCCTGCCCTCCATCTGTACTGGCGGCCAGCACAGCAGCAGGCCCAAGGCAGCCCGATGTGCCAATCCAACACACAGCTTATCCTGGCTGTAGCTTCAGGGACAGAAGGGTTAGCGCTCCATGCGGCAGCTACCCTTCTCCACCAAAGAGCTATTTATATAAGGAAGGGATTAGCCACCGCTAGCGAGCTTTGATGATCTGGAAAAAGGAATGAATTTTTGAGCAGGTTCGCTCATTGTCTCCCGTGTGGCACAGTAAAATGTGTTTGGTTTTTTCACGCGAATGCTTCTCCGTATTTCCTATATTTCAACACGGGAAATGTGTTGGTTTCTTGTTGCTTACATTTGATACATTTTATTCATCATGTTCAATCACAGCTTTTCCTGTCTTTGCGGTGGCATTGTGTACAATAAGCACTGGTCAAGTCGCAGTGATCTTTAAAAATAAGGGGAACAGACCTAAGCACCAAGCTTTTCTCCCTTGCTGTAGCCGTCCCACCACTGAGGGGTTAATTTTTGCTCTGTCATTCTTGGCAGAGCTAGAGACCAAATGTACCATCACTCACTCCGTTCAGCCTCCCAAAAGCCCAGAGAGAAAGGGGAAAAAAACCTGGCCGTAGGAGGTGCTAAACCCTCTGCTCCATTTCCTCTCTCCACACGCTCTCCTCCACTCCCACACTCGGGGGCATCTCTCTCTCTCTGTTCCTCTCTGTCTCTCTCTCTCTCTGTTCCTCTCTCTCTCCCTCCGCCCACACCCGTCCATGTCCCACACAGGCCCGTCACAGCTTTGGAGGGGTGTCATCGTCACCCACAAACGTGGCGGATGCCTACCCCCTCCCACCTCCCGCCCCCTCAGTCCCCTACATACCCACTTCCGCTCACCGGTAATTCCCTCCCTGTCTCCCGGTCTAGAGATCCTCCACAGATCGGGCCGCAGCTCATCCCTGAAACGGGAGGTTATAACGCTCTGTTCCGAGGCTGCTAAAGCCAGCGCCAGTCATTTGCCAGGCATACATACCAGCGGCTTATTAGCCATGGAGATGGAGCCCAGTGTTTTGCTGCCTCTCTGCGAACGCTTAAGGGCTGTTGTCCAATGTTTGCCTGAAAAAAATGTATATTCTTCACAAACAAGGTCAATATGTTCTCATTATCAGCAGAAACGTATAATTACTTGATGTGAGTGTGAAAAAAGCTCCGTCTGATTGCCGCAGTAAGCCGCTTTGAAGTGTTAAAGGAATTCTCTAGTCCCTTTACGGTGGCATCCAACCAACGTGCAGCACTGGATAATATAGGTTACAGCCTCGACAGCTGGGCAGCATTGAAATCAAACCAAATTGACAGAAATCACTGACTTTTCTCTCTCTCCCCCAATAAGTGGGTTAATATCTCAGAATGGTGTTTAATGTATTATTGAGCACTGGGGCAAGGACAGTGTAAGGGGACGGCAAGTGTTTTGAATGTGCATGGGAGAGGGTGGAGGGCTGGGCTGGGCTGATGGGACTGGCACCCCCCCCCCCCCCCCCCCGGCTGCACTGGAGCCCACAGACCCTGTTAAGGAGCTCGCGAACGGTACCCGCCTCTTGAGCCGCTCCATATTAAACAAGTGCTTTGTAAGTGTGCCATCATTACTATTCATCACAAATAAATACTTAAGCACAGAGAGCTTAGCGTCCCGCTGTTTTACAGTTATCCATTATTTCTGTCGCCCGCCCGCCTGCCTGCCTAGCAGACCTGGCCCGGCCGTCTGGCCCATTCCCCCTCTCTCTCTCTCTCTCTCTCTCTCTCTGTGGCTCCGTGGCCCCGCGTTCCCGTGCCCTTCAGCTCAGTCGCCCGCTAGGAGGGAGCTGGTGGCTGATGAGCGTGTGCCAGGGCTCCCTGCCCTGTGGCCCACATCTTCCTGCCCTCAGCTGTGGACCCGGCAGCCCCCGAATAACCAATGGCCTCCACGCTGTCTGGCCTGGAGAAAACTGCCCTTTTGATGTCCATGTGTCGTTGTGGTGTCTCTCTCATCTCCCCCCTCTCTCTTTTTCTCTCTATCTTTCTCCCTCTCTCACTCTCTCTCTCTTTCCTTCCCTCTCTCTAACTCGCGTTCTGTGTATTCCACCCCATTTATTTTTCTCTCTCTAACTTTCTCTCGCTTCACCTCTCAAACTCTTTCCCCTTTCCCAGAGAACACGCCCAGGTCCACACTCCATGCAGCGGACAGGGGCAAAAGTCCACCGCAACCCCCGTCCTCTGCGGTGGATTTTTTTGGAAGGTGATCCGGAGCTCGTTCTCCTGCCACGGAGTCGGGGTTTGGCTCGGGCGCAGCGCGGCATGTGCCCGCCTGCGCTGGCGTGGACATGAGCCCGGGCCGGCGGGCTCTCGGGCTGATGAATTGTCGGCGAGATGCGGGGCGGCAGCCGGCAAGGAGCGCCGGCGAGCGGCCGTCACGCGGCATCACCGCCTGCCAGTGTGACGGGGGGAATCGGAGAGACAGCCCTGACAACTCAATTTAACACCAGATCTGGAGGCAGCCAGAGGGCCACTGTGCTCTGGATAATTGATAACTCTGCCGCGGCCGCTGTGCCACGCCCCGCCTCGGCTCGCACGCCCGTCCTCGCAGAGGGAACGGCGACCGTTACGGAGGGGAGCACACGGTGGCACTAAACCGAGTCCTGTCAGCGAGAGGATTTTATATCTTAAAAGTGTGTGTGTGTGTGTGTGTGTGTGTGTGTGTGTGTGTGTGTGTGTGTGTGTGTGTGTGTGTGTGTGTGTGTGTGTGCGTATGGTTGTTCACGTAAAGCGTGAGACTATACAAGCACCGATACTTGCTTCGTTTGCGTATGCTTGTATCACAGGCGGGGGTATTTAGCGGTGCCCTTCCATGTGCTGCTTAAAGTTTAGACGGCGGCGAGCGGGGTGCATTCTGACTGTTCCCCTTGAGTAGTTTTTGGGTGGATGCTCCAGGACGCTGTCAGTCCTCCCGTGGCCCACAGAGGAGAGGCCCCATGGGGGGCAGAGCTGCCTGGATCCCCCTCGCTGGCTGGAGGAGACAGTGTTGAGCAGGAGACTGCCTGACTAATAATGCCTGCTAATTACTATTACAAATACTGCTGATTAGCAAGCGCAACACTGCCATCTGTACCCATCATTCTCCCTGCAGCGATGATATGCTATCAGGCTGTGGATTTATGACCACGGTACAGTGGCTGATTATATATCCAAACTTTTACTCTCCGGTAAGCATGGCTAACGACATTTAGTGTGCGGGTGTAAAATGTATGAGTAAAGGTCAAAAGATGTCACAATATTTATGCCTATAACGTCTGTCGGTGCATTTGGCTTTGGACGGTTGGCTAGCTAATTCCAAGTATCCAGCCCCCAGCCACCACCCCCCCTCTAAACCCCACTCCTTCAGCGGAGCCAAAATGAGATACCACACCGCCCTGCCACAAAAAAAGTAAACGAACAAACGGCCACAAAGTATCAGCCTCTCTTAATCCTCTTTTAATTTCCTTGCGGGGGCTTTTGCCAGGGGCTCCGGCTGCCTCTAGCCCAGGGTCGGCTGCTGACAGTGTGGCCGTGGGGGACAGGGCTGAGGGGTCTTTACGGGGATCCTGGAGCAGAGAATACAATAACCAGGCAAGGCCAGAACAGCCCCGCCTTCAGCTCCAGCTCTGTTTGCCTTACACTTGAGTGGGATTTAAGTGTCTCTGCAACACACGTGCGCGCAGACACACACACACACACACACACACACACACACACACACACACACACACACACACGTGCATAGAGTCCGGATCAAACACGCATGTGCATGGTCAAACACGGACATGGCTGATCTGCTCTCTGTTGCAGGCTTGCACGTTCGCACGTACAAGTTACTGACACACACACCCATTCATGCATTTATTAAGCGTGTGCATGGGCACTTAAGCACCCCCATGGTAGTGGAAGTCTGTGTGAGGCAATTCTACGTCTTCATTTATACAGGTTGGTCACAACGCCTGGGCCGTCCCCTCACAGACGCCCCATCCCCAGCAATCCCATGCTACCAAGACTAATATCTCCTTTTGAACAGCAATTTATTTCTCTTCCCTTCGCACCCGTTACTCGAAGTAAAGGTCCCGTCATTAAAATGTGTGCTCTCGCAATGCTCCGTACGAAAAGGGCAGACGATGAGGAGGATTCACTCTCTGTACAGATAATGAAACAGCGAGAGGCAGCCGGTGCTTACTCGGAGGGCGTCTCAGTTTTCACAGAGGAAGCACATCTTTGTAACATTTTTGCCCGAGAGGTGGGTTCAGTGGAACAAAATGGAGAAGGTTAACGTTATCCTGGCAGATGAAGGAATTCTTCATGACATTTAAACCCGGCAGGGATTTTCTCCCCGGCAGCATCCCTTATAAGAGAGGAGTACACAGTGCATCGGGCGGTGCCGTATGGATAGAGTATCTCTCAAGCGCACGCACTCGCATTCACACACACACACACACGCACACACACAGACACACACAGACACACACACGCTATTTCCTCTCCATTTCTCTCCTTCAACACATTTTTTGTAATAATAAAAATGTAAATAAGGTCACGGAATTAAGGATTTGCCATGTAATGCATTTTATTACAACTTTTAACATTGATTGTAGTTTTTTCTTTTTTATTATTATTCCAACAAAGGAGTTTTTGGAGGGAATGTAAGTGGTTAGCCTTCGGTTCTGGTCCACTCTTATTGAAGGCTAATTCCTCTGTGAGTCAGGCTGTTTGATCCCCTTGCCCATCTGAAGTAATTAAAGGGTTATTAGTAAACAGATATTCACGCTCACTCGCTCGTGCCAACTGTTTCATGCCATCTGCTGCCTGTGCACATGCTTTGACATTGGAAATATGCTGGTGAACCAACCTGGGTGTTCAACGCATAGGGAATGAACTGAGCTTTTATCAGTTGCGATGTAGAGTCTAAACACAGTCAAACAGTGTCACCTTTTGCGTGTGCGTGTGTTTTGTCTGCGTCCGTGTCTGTCTGTCTGTGTGTCTATCTGTTTTTTTCTGTGTGTACCTGTATGGGGAAAGTATGTGTGCATTTTTATTCACAATAAAATATATGCACGTCTGCGTCATACACAGCAATAGCACTTTTTGAATATGCCATCTATTTCTATTTGATTATTTTTACATTGTTCCCTGTTCTATACTAGCCCCACACCATCCTTATTACCTGTAAGTTATAGTATTCTACATGTGAGAGACCCCACAGCCCTGTCAGTCTGTCTGTCTGTCTGTCTGTCTGTCTCACCTTCTCTCTGGAGCTCCAGCAGGCCCCTCCTCTCGCTGTTTTTTTGATCCTTTTTATTTTCAGTAATATTGAAGGGATTAACCCTGCTGCCCCCATGGTGGTTACTGTTTCATTTTATTCTTATTAAAATCTTAAGAACCTGCTTTATTATTCCTGTTTGAGACGACCGCAATAATCCGTCCACGTATGTGTGTGTCTTTGTGTGTCTGTGTGTAGACCCTCTGCCTTAAAACACAAACACCTGCCAACACACACACACACACACACACACACACACACACACACACACACACACACACACACACACACACACACACACACACACACACACACACACACACACACGCCACGCGTGCACACACACTCACTCAGAGACTCCCCGCACTCTGAGTGTGCTTGATAGGCGTGCATTAGACCGATAGATTCACGCTCACACAACCATCATGATGTAACCGTCGTTCGTTTTTTGGCAAGACATGCTTTATTTAACCGGTTTTGACAGCTTTTCCTCTGTCATATGCTAAGACGAGCATGCCCACTGATGGCCCTCTGGTGGGCAGCGCAGTAGACATGTATTATGTACTTGCTGAGAGCAAACAGCATTGATTTTCTGCAACAACACCAGTGACGCCACAGCAAATCTTGGTGATAATACTCACTCAGTTTTTTTATTGCCTTGTCAAGTGACCTTAAGCGTGTTCTAAAGAAATGCGGCAGAGCACTGGAAGTCTCCCGTTGCTTCAAAGATTTTCAGAGAATACTTGCTCACGGGGCATTGATCTTAACGATGCGCTTGATTTCCACTTTCAACAGTCGTTCGCTCGTCAGCATCGTTTCCGATCTTAGACGCGAGGCTACGCAAAAGAGAGAAGAGGAGTGTTTATTTTTGACAGTGAGGCGTTAAGCGCAATAGGTAATGTGTGACATTAACACGGCGGTTAGTCTGCTTTTGTAGTGCGTTTATATTAGTTCACCTTTAAGCTGCTCAGACTGGAGACCAATCACAGCTTGATTACAGCTCAATATACTGCACGGCTTCCGTCTCTGCCAGTAAGAGCTCTGGGATCTTGCTGCATCGACATAAGCAAAAGGTCAACATTATTTGCTGCTCTCATAGGTTACTTAAATCACCTATTGATTGCGGTTCTCTTGTAACATAGCTACATTTAAACCGGTCATCCCATTTTAATTTCCTTGCATTTTTTTCACCAATTGAGAATAGTCTAAGAATTCATTAATGCACACGGACATACATTAATGATTGGTAGATTCATTTATCAAGTTTAAAAACGAACTACAATCGGTAGGAAAAGTTAATCCGGTGACTTGGTGTTGATAGAAAGTGTTTCATTATGAGTTGTTGGCTGACTGCTTAGAGAACCTATGGGGGTCACGGTCCCCTGATTACTCTTATCTCTCCCTGCCTTTCTCCCTCCCTCTCTCTCTCTCTCCTTCTGTCCTACACCTCCCTCTCTCTCTCTCTCTCTCTCTCTCTCTCTCGCTCTCTCTCTCTCTCTCTGACTCTCTCTCTCTCTCTTTCTCTCTCTCCCTCTCCCCCCTCTCTCTCTCCTTCTGCCCTACACCTCTCATTCTCTCTCTCTCCCTCTCCCTCTCTCCATTTATCTCTCTCTCTCTCTCTCTTTCTCTCTCTCTCTCTCATTCTGCCCTACACCTCTCTCTCTCTTTCTCTCCCTCTCTTTCATTACCTCCCTCTCTCTCTCCTTTTGCCCTACACCTCTCTCTTTCTCTCTCTTTCACTCCCTCCCTCTCTCTCTCCTTCTGCCCTACACCTCTCATCCCCCCTCTCTCTCTCTCCCTCTCTCTCTCTCTCTCTCTCTCTCTCTCTCTCTCTCTCTCTCTCTCTCCTCTCTCTCTCTCTCTCTCTCTCTCTCTCTCTCTCTCTCTCTCTCTCTCTCTCTCTCTCTCTCTCTCTCTCTCTCTGAGATGAGAGTGTAGCCCCGCTCCTCCCCTGCAAACAGAGCCAAAACCAGATCCCCCCTGCCTCTGCACCAGGGTCATGCCGTCAAAATGACTCTTTTTATTACAGTTCATAAACACCGGCTCCCCCGGCGGCCCTAGGAAATTTCACATAAACTTTGATCAAACAGACGTTAGCCTCCCTGGTCCTCCGCCACCTCTCTCCACGCGTGAAAATAGCCTCCCTCAATCACCGGCAGAGGAAACATGGTGAAAACAGTGCAAATAGCAAGGCAGTCAGTGATATATCAAGTCATTATTGGCCAGAACACCCAGGGAATAGAGCTAATATAAAAACAATACGTTTCTCCAGTTGATCCTTTTTCCGCCTTTTTTACTCGCTCTTTTTTTTCCATTTTTAAGTTATACGTCGTATTGCTAGTAACCTTTGTGGCTTATAGTTAATGGTTATGAGCTCGCCGGAGGTGAGCGGTGATTTGCGCTGTGGAATGCATCAACTGCATTCGACGGCTGGAACTCTCTGCACTGACTGTCAAATCTCTCACAGCCGCCAACCTGACATGCAGGGAGAAGACGTCATCACCATGCTGTGTGTGGTTTCCACCTGAAAACACCCAGCTCAACAATTACAACCTACTATGGTGTTGGTGGGTGGTTGGGTGCGCGTCGTGTGGCTCGTGCCAGATCTAAGCTCTCAAAGCCCGACTGAAAGGGGAGGTCTATGGGATAGTGTTTTTGAAAGGGGAGGTCTATGGGATAGTGTTTTTGAAAGGGGAGGTCTATGGGATAGTGTTTTTGAAAGGGGAGGTCTATGGGAGAGTGTTTTTGAAAGGGGAGGTCTATGGGACAGTGTTTTTGAAAGGGGAGGTCTATGGGATAGTGTTTTTGAAAGGGGAGGTCTATGGGATAGTGTTTTTGAAAGGGGAGGTCTATGGGAGAGTGTTTTTGAAAGGGGAGGTCTATGGGATAGTGTTTTTGAAAGGGGAGGTCTATGGGAGAGTGTTTTTGAAAGGGGAGGTCTATGGGACAGTGTTTTTGAAAGGGGAGGTCTATGGGATAGTGTTTTTGAAAGGGGAGGTCTATGGGATAGTGTTTTTGAAAGGGGAGGTCTATGGGATAGTGTTTTTGAAAGGGGAGGTCTATGGGATAATGTTTTTGAAAGGGGAGGTCTATGGGACAGTGTTTTTGAAAGGGGAGGTCTATGGGATAGTGTTTTTGAAAGGGGAGGTCTATGGGAGAGTGTTTTTGAAAGGGGAGGTCTATGGGACAGTGTTTTTGAAAGGGGAGGTCTATGGGATAGTGTTTTTGAAAGGGGAGGTCTATGGGATAGTGTTTTTGAAAGGGGAGGTCTATGGGATAGTGTTTTTGAAAGGGGAGGTCTATGGGATAGTGTTTTTGAAAGGGGCGGTCGATGGGATAGTGTTTTTGAAAGGGGAGCTCTATGGGACAGTGTTTTTGAAAGGGGAGGTCTATGGGATAGTGTTTTTGAAAGGGGAGGTCTATGGGATAGTGTTTTTGAAAGGGGAGGTCTATGGGATAGTGTTTTTGAAAGGGGAGGTCTATGGGATAGTGTTTTTGAAAGGGGAGGTCTATGGGATAGTGTTTTTGAAAGGGGAGGTCTATGGGATAGTGTTTTTGAAAGGGGAGGTCTATGGGATAATGTTTTTGAAAGGGGAGGTCTATGGGACAGTGTTTTTGAAAGGGGAGGTCTATGGGATAGTGTTTTTGAAAGGGGAGGTCTATGGGATAGTGTTTTTGAAAGGGGAGGTCTTTGGGATAGTGTTTTTGAAAGGGGAGGTCTATGGGATAGTGTTTTTGAAAGGGGAGGTCTATGGGATAGTGTTTTTGAAAGGGGAGGTCTATGGGACAGTGTTTTTGAAAGGGGAGGTCTATGGGATAGTGTTTTTGAAAGGGGAGGTCTATGGGATAGTGTTTTTGAAAGGGGAGGTCTATGGGATAGTGTTTTTGAAAGGGGAGGTCTATGGGATAGTGTTTTTGAAAGGGGAGGTCTATGGGATAGTGTTTTTGAAAGGGGAGGTCTATGGGATAGTGTTTTTGAAAGGGGAGGTCTATGGGATAGTGTTTTTGAAAGGGGAGGTCTATGGGATAGTGTTTTTGAAAGGGGAGGTCTATGGGATAGTGTTTTTGAAAGGGGAGGTCTATGGGACAGTGTTTTTGAAAGGGGAGGTCTATGGGATAGTGTTTTTGAAAGGGGAGGTCTATGGGACAGTGTTTTTGAAAGGGGAGGTCTATGGGATAGTGTTTTTGAAAGGGGAGGTCTATGGGATAGTGTTTTTGAAAGGGGAGGTCTATGGGACAGTGTTTTTGAAAGGGGAGGTCTATGGGATAGTGTTTTTGAAAGGGGAGGTCTATGGGACAGTGTTTTTGAAAGGGGAGGTCTATGGGATAGTGTTTTTGAAAGGGGAGGTCTATGGGACAGTGTTTTTGAAAAGGGAGGTCTATGGGATAGTGTTTTTGAAAGGGGAGGTCTATGGGACAGTGTTTTTGTTGGTTTTCCAGGGCAGAGTGGTGCAGTGCACTGTGTGTGTGACGCGGGCTACAAGGTAACCTCAGAGTACAGGCCAGAGAGAGAGAGAGAGAGGGAAGGAGGGAGAGAGGGATGGACCTGCCTGGCAGCTGCGTGGTTATTGGAGAGCCTCAACCACCCCCCCCCCCCCTCCCTGCCCACTGACCTTTACTCCTCTCTGTTCCACTCTGGACGACCTGCCGCTGCAGCAGCACACTCCCTCACATTGGCGGTTCTTCTGGGTTGTGTTTATGCGTCTGGCTATGTGTGTGGGTTTGTCTGTGTTGTGTAAAATGACCCCTATGTGCTGTTTGTGCTCATGTGTGCGTGTATGTGTACCCCCCCCCCCCCCACACACACACACACCCACACACCGACGCACACACAGACTCTCTACCTCCCCATAGCGACCTGATGCCTAGACGATCTCTCTGTGTCTTCATCTCTGTCCATGTCCTTTTCCACTGGCCTCTCCCAGTCCTGGACACTGGAGGTTTGCCTCGGTGGATCTTATCAGCGTGGGATCCTCTTCTGTTTGCACCCTTTCATTTCACGTTGTCCCTTTTTCACGTCCAACCGCTGCACTGTAATTCAGTAACTTCCTACTCTGCTCCGCTCGCTCACGTCTTTTGCCTTTTTTAGCCTTGTGGAGAGACAGGGAGAGGGAGAGAGAGAGAGATAGGGAGAGAGAGAGAGAGAGAGAGAGAGAGAGAGAGAGAGAGAGAGAGAGAGAGAGAGAGAGAGAGAGAGAGAGAGAGAGAGAGAGAGAGAGAGAGAGAGAGAGGGCGAGAGAGAGAGAGAGTGTGTGTAGGTAAATGTAGACATGAAATGACTCTCCGTCCCGAGTAGGAACAGGAGAACTGAAGCCTGATGTCAGTGGGACTGTGAATGAGACACACAGTCTCTCCTGACAGTGTCACCATGTTGTCTCCAGTGCGCCCGCCCGGGAGGATTTGTCAGACACTTTGAGTATGCATGTGGTTGTGTAAAACAGTGTTTGTTTGTTTGTTTGTTTGTTTGAGTGTGTGTGTGTGTGTGTGTGTGTGTGTGTGTGTGTGTGTGTGCATGTGTGTGACAGAGTGTATGTGCACACGTCAGATGGACTCTGGGGCGTTACATCCATTGTACCCCTCGTACACATTGTTGGTGCGTGCCGGTGAGACTTGGTTTGTTTTCATGTGTCCATGTGGAGGCGGAGGGTTCCAGGTTTTTGAGCGGGGGCGTCTTGGCGCCCGGAGGTCTGCAGGGACCTGCCTCTGTGCAGGATCAAGGGGCGCAGGGGCTGCTCCCGCACCCAGCCAGTCTGACTGTGTGCCAGCTGCAATCCCCGATGCCTCTGCCACATCCTTGGCAGACTGGGGCTCTGCCCTTTTCTCTCAGCTTTGTGTCTTGGCAAAAGAAGGAGCTTTCTCTCTTGCACGTATCCCTCCTCTCCCTCCTCTCCCCAAAGCCGCAGGGTGGTTCAGTGGCATGCTTTGGTGGGCTGTGACATTAGATGTTGTTGTGCTTGCCCAATACACGTTGGTGTTTTTTTTTTTTTGAGAAAGGGTGTCTTTGAGGACACAGAGGAAAAAAATACTTTTCAAATTAAAAGATACGTTTGTACATTTCTTGTGCTTGAATTTCCGTAATTGTTCAGCTT
>JAPMUY010010982.1:0-82500 GCA_026901105.3 Galaxias olidus | reverse complement strand
CATGGCAAGATTGGCCCAGATACCAGATAACATGTGCCAGGCGGACATTACGTAGGGGTCCTGAATATCACACCAATTATCGACTTTCAATTAAAAGCTATTAGAATCTTTTGTTTGATCGTTAACATCGTATATGCCAAGTCTTGTAAACGGAACTCCTTAACCCTACGCTTTATGGTCTGATATTTCGGTTAGTTTGAAGACAGACTAGGAGTGAGTGTGGGGCTCGGGGCAAGGGGCCCAACGGAGCCGCTGACCAGCTGTCATTCGTGCTGATCCGGCCCACAGTCAGCGTCCCTCGGTCACCAGCTGTTGGAGCCGTTTGGCAAAGAGCACACAACCAACACTCACTAAGAAAAGACGATGGAAACAATCAATTTTGAAATGGGACCATTTAAGGCACTTAAATAATTGCACACTTAGGCATATTATTAATACTTCATCTCCGCATTGTTCATAGCAACGATTAAATGGCGCTGTTAATTTGTGTTGCCACGCCTAAAGCTAGCAATAGGTTATTGTCATGGGCAATGTACTTTAAATGATAGGCCCTATATCTATGATCTATGGTTTGGTGCATCTTCAATATAATAGATTTTTAGGATACAGGTATTTTGTGTGTTAGTGTGCGTGCGCGCGTCTGAGTGTCTGTTTGTCTTACCCTTGTGTCTTATTTCCCTAACTTTTTAAAGTCACGCTTTCTTAAATTCACCCTATTTCAAATCCTGAAAAACTATTTTGGGAATATGCCTGTAGCTTATTATAAAAAGATAGGGCGAGGTGTTAGATATCATGAAAGGATTACATTTTTCAAATTGCAACTCTCACCACCAAATCTTTCAATAAGTCTCCAAGTATTTTTTAAAGGTTAAGGCAATGAATGTTCTATGGTCTAACAGTCACATTCTTATTACCGTTTTTAGGTTTGACAAATGAAATCCGCAATACTAACCAAATAGTGAAGTAGATTGAGGGAGGTGTTTGACAGACATGTTCAAAATTATTCAAACACAGTGCTGCTAATAGAATCCCGCAAGCCCAAATTTGATTTATCTCTGGGGTTTTTTCTCTTCAAAGATGCTAATGCCAACATGCTGTTGGACGTTTTTGATTGGGCTAAGAAACATTTTTGTCCGACTCTCAATTAGACTATAGAATCTTGCATTTTATTGTTTGGACTTGCACATGCCTTTACCTATTCTATTTATAAATAATTATAAATAACTTAATGTTTAAGATAGTTTTATTTTTTTTATTTTTTTTTACGAGACTAATATTATGATGGATACCCAAGCTTGATCAAATTTGGAAACTGTTCCACAGAGATATAAATCATGAAATCCATATGGTTATACAGCTTAGTTCACAATGATAATAATGATGACTTAAATATTTCAGATGTCTATGACAAAGCTAAGACAAAGTAGACGTTTCACATAAGCAGACAGTCATGGATTAAATGAAAGATCTTTATTTGCACATAGAAAAGTAATTTTCTTTACTTCAAATGGCCCTTTTCTTCAACTTCTGCTGTGAATGATTTGACAAAATGTTCGTCCAGCAGGAGGGCAGGAACGAAAAACGTCCAGAAATACGAGAACCACTCCACAAGTTGACATCTGCAATATACATTTTCACCAAAGAGAGTAGGTTTTCACGGTTTCATATGAAATAACAAAAGTAATGCACAACATCTGAATTACATCTAGCAAATTCATGACTATAATCCAATTAACCTTCGTTTGACTGATTTAAATAACCGAAGAGGTAACTCTATGGTGAGGTAATGCCCTCCTTGACATTGCTTAACATTTTGGTATTGTGTGTAAGTAGCTTGATAACTATTGTAAACGCTGTAAATAGATTTGCTTATGGGTCCCATTTCTTAAATGTTTGACTAAATTTATCAGACATGACGTCTTAATACGAAGCAGCCCATAGGCTTATAGCCTCTGTGCTGTTTTGGCTACTTTAAACCTGTATTATTATGTATTATTGTCTGATGAAGAAGATAAAAAAACGAACTCTTTTGATTAAAACGGAAAATATTCTTATTTACAAGTTCATGATATTTTTTCTTTACTTTGCTTAGAAAGTAAAGTCAATTTGACGAAAAGGTAAGAAAAAATGGTGGTGAAAAGAGGCCCAATGAGCTGGGATTCTGTAATTATTCAGGTAAAGACCTGCTGACCATTCGGTAATTATTTTTCTTTTGCTGCCCAAACTACTGGTCCTAACGTACGGTCAATTTATCTCCACCTATTTCGTATTCCTTTTTATTTTATTTATTTTTATTTTTTTTACCTTAAACTAGGAAAGTTTATAATGATTATAACAACAAATTCAACAATACCAAATTTTATAAACAAAAAAGTTCTAATTGTGTAAAAGTGCCATTGCCAGCAAATATTCTATTCAAAGCCATCTGTGGGCATAGAACGATCAAAAAATAAATAGCCTGCATAACTTAAATGCATAGTAAACATAAATAAGTTATAAATAATAAACAGTTAAAAAAAACTATACATATAGTAAGAGTTACAGTCAGGAAGTTCTCTCCATAGCTTATTTGTCACCAGTTGTTTGTCTCTTTCAAGTCCCAGGTTGCCATGGTTGGCATAAAATCTTGAGAGCGGCTCACCGCTGTGTTGGCCGGGGAAGTACACCGGAGAGAGAGGGGATTGGAGGTGGTGGTTCATTACCCCCCTGCAGACCGTGCAAAAGAATCCTTGGGACTAGGGGTCTTTGCAAAGACGGTGGGGGCGCCGAGGGTCCCCTGTACAGGTAAAGCGCCGCTGCAGGATCCAGGTTCGACACCAGGCTTTGGGGGTAAAAATATGGGGATGGAAACATTCTCTGAAGAGCAGAGTAATTTCCCGCTTCCGCTAACAATTCGAGTCCTACTGCGGTCTGTCTCTTCCACTTTGTCCTGTTCAGAAAATTAAAGAAAAGTTGGTTAATTAATAACATTGCAAGATTGAAATACCACACTAATTCATTGGCAGACAGAAATGTTCGACAATGCTAAATACAAGGCACTAATTTACATGCTAGCCTATACCGTTTTTGCTAGGCCTATAACTTAAATATAAGTGCAATCCAACACAGTTAATACATTCTAGAATATATGTCTACACGTTTTCAATAAAAAATTTAACCGGTGCTGATATCTGCATCTCAATAATGGATAATTATAACAGAATGCCATATATTGAATTAATCGAAATCCATCCATCCTTGAATGCAATAACAGCAGATTTGAATGTGTTAGCTAAGACAATTGAGCATGTTTTGGTGTTTAAATTATTGACATTGCACACATGCAACAATACATTATTGATAAGTGTAGCAATTTTTTATGTGTTTTTGTCATTCAGCTGTCTCGGTGGCTGAGCTTTTTTAAAACTAATGGAATTAATATAAAATGCCTCAATTAGGCTATTCCTTTTTCGTTTGATTAAAATGTTTTCTACTTTCATGTCACACGAATTTTCCAAATGCGGTTTACCTGCGATTCTGGTACCAGGTTTTGACCTGCGTGTCTGTTAGGTTTAGGGAGGCTGCCAGCTCCATTCTGTCCTGGACGCTCAGATATTTTTGCCGTTCGAAGCTGCGCTCGAGCTGGGCCAGTTGATGATCTGTGAAGGCTGTTCGCGCCTTTCTGGGCTTCTTCAGTCGAGTGTGTGGACTGTCCCTGCTGCTCGAGATCTCTCGGTCACCCTCCTCTTTCACTGCAAATCAAACACAAATAATCGCCAAATATAAACATTATTTATATGGTCAATAAAAAATAGAGCCGTGTATGCCGCTTATATTACACATTTAAGGTTAATAGTTACCAAATTTTGCCTTCTGGGATACATTAATTGATGGCTTAGATATCTGACCTTTTATAGAAATCATGTGAAAACTAAAAACTAAACATAGTCATCTTATTATATTTTCAAGATATTATTATTACCCAGTGAAAGTTATTTGATGGGCACTTTTTTCGTAACACGATAGGCCTAGTAGGCCCTACTATCTGTGTGTCCTTTGTTCTTTGGTGTCAGATATTACACGCTGTACAACTCTTAGTTAATTTTCTGTTTCCCTCTTAAAAAGGGGGGGGGGGGGGCGAAGCAAGATGTTGGTAGTTGAATAGTGAAGTCATTTCAAGAAGCACAATAATCCGCCTAATTGAGCCACAAGGGAAGGGGCCTTTTCAACCGCGACTGGAGAAACTTCACAGGACCGTGGAAATGACTGAAATAAAGAGCTGGTCGGCCTTGCGCGTTACAAATCTTATTAGTACCGGCACAAATTGCATCAAATCCTTGGAATAATGGAAGGTGTATTTGTTGAAATCAAAGCGAACTCCCTACAAGGGGTTTGGTGCTTCAGTCAACTGTGTCGAGAATTTATCACACACACACACACACACACACACACACACACACACACACACACACACACACACACACACACACACATACAATCTCTCTATGTCTCTCTGACACACACGCATACACACACGCGCGCACATACACACACGCGCACACACACAGACACGTAAACACATGCTGCCTCCCGCATCTTTCGCTTAAACTTACACACACACGCTCTCTGTCTTCACCAATATCCAAATAATATTTTCTTAATAATATTATTTAATTTTCTTTCCAAATCCTGAATATCAACCCGTTAAATCTCAAGATATTAAAAAGAGTTGCAATTAAAAAAAAAAGAGTTAATTAGAAATCCCCAAAATAATAAAAAGGCTAGCATATTATTCATAAAAAATGTAAAGGGTTAAAATTGTTTTAGTATAGGCTATTACCTATAGGAGATACTCCTATAGTAGTCAAGCATCATTTTCTTGTAGACACTGCCTCATTAAACTGTCAGTAGACTTGACATGTCTGTTATGGTTGACATGATTGGAAACACAGATCCTTGATGACATTTATCTGGAGGCGACCTTGTCATATTTCCCTCTTATGCTCTCTTGTCTCAACAGCTGCTTTCAAGAAATGCAAGCAAATGCGTTATGCTTTTCAAAAGTAGGCCACATTGTTGCTCATGCATAGACTACAGCCTTTATAGGACACAGTAGACCGTTTTCAGCAGTAAATATATTCTAAAAAGTTAATACTGCCAAATTGTAATAATTCCAGTATGCTTTACATAAGTAGTTATCGGTCCCTCCAAACAATTACACATACATTTATTGCTCACATAATTTTAATTATTCGGTCGTATTTTTTTCTATAACTAACAGACGGAATGTTCAATATTGAAAAGATTGTGAATAGGTCTAGGTCAATTCATTGAATTAATTGAACTGAACAGATATAATATTTATACATATTCAGTATTTATACAATTTAATGAATAAACTGCATTTAAATATACCTTTGTATTCACTGTCTGATGAGGAGTTGCTGTGTATTTTCTCCATGTAGTCCTCTGCTATTTTAGAGGCAAGTCTCCCCGTCTCTTGAGTTGGTTGGCCATTACTTGAGTATGGTGCACATGCGGCAAGTGGCTTACAGTCTGCAAGAATATCTCTTATGAGAAAGGAAGAGGTTACGGTCCTCTGCTGTGAGCCTGCAGAAATCTGACCATGCTGGAGATGAGGCTGTATCCCCATTGCATGCTGCCTCTGTGATACTTCTTCCACACACTCCCTTCTCGGCGACGGAGGAGACGAGCAGCCGCTCTCCATGTCAGACCTTGGACTAAACTCGAGCGGGGACCGGCAATCCCCCACCAAACTGTCCCCTTTCGACATGACTGGACTTCCAGGTCTGTGGGAAAGTAAGGAGTCAATTCCAAAACTGGATCCGTTGGCGGACGTCTCCATCGTTGTTCAGCCCAGCTGAGTTCTGAGGCCTCAACTCAAACTACCATTGGTATTTAAGTTCCTTATTTTTGCCTCTGTTTATCCAGCAAGAATCCACAATGTTTCGGATATCAGAAATAGTCATCCAATATGTTTTGTTTCTTTGAACTGAGTGGTGGCAAAATAGCAAAACAAATCTCCAGGTTAGATTACTAACAATGAATTCAGCTATTCTGCAGGCTATTTAATTTAGTTTCTTCTTAAATCTATTTAATGTCTTTGCTTATGTAGTTTGATAAAATTTCTTCGTACAGTGTATGAAATTAAACTCACCGATCGTTGGCATAAACTTCTTGAATTACTGACACTTAAAAACTGCAGGTGCCTTAGCGTGGGCAGCAGAAGCTTACGCGCAGTCGGCGTTTCAGCACCATGGACAGGAACAGTCGTAGGTGGCCTTATTTGCAGGTGGATTTCAAGACCTGCAAATGATGTAGAGCGAGGAAGTCAAAATTGCTGAAATTGTCATTGCTTACAAATGTGCTCCTTGTTCTGGCCCGTGTGGCTTGCGACGACAGAGGATACTGGTAGTTTTTGCCATGCATGCAACAAGAGACAGATAACGGTTGTGCTGCAGTCGAGAGCACGCAAACGGCAAAACAGAGGTAAACTGGGTTAAATAGACTCAACTGAGAACTAAAGCACATAGATGTGAGGGAATATCTCCAAAAATTGAACTTGAGGAAAACTCAGGCGCTAGGTTTTAAGGACGCCCTGTCCACGTGAGTCCCCTGTGACAAGCCTTCATTGGCTGAGTGGTATTTTGGGGGGTGTTGACGGCTTACGGTGAGGAAAGTGGACCCCCCCCCCCCTCCCTCCCCTCCCCTCCCTGCACACACACACACACACACACACACACACACACACACACACGCATACAGACAAACGCCCACTCCCTCTTCAAGATCCCTTACTTTGATTAAAAGAGACACTGAATTCATAAGGAGACTCAGATCCAACTGTTTACGGGCAATTTTCACAGTGTTTGCTTTCATTACATCATTGATGAGGCTTATAATGGGGTTATTATGTGGAGCGGGTATGTCTTTTTTTTCGTCTCACTTTACACCAATACTTAGTCAAAACTTAAAATACTTTTCAAAATTCTTTTTCATTCCATTCTGGACATCACATTTTAACGATTGTTTTAAAAATGGTCAGTATCATGAGCATGAAATATTAATATTGTAACGTTTTGAACGTCTTCACTATAGCGTTGTTACCGCTAAGCAGGACATCAAAAACTTCGGCTATGTGAAAAAAAAAGAATACTGATACAATTTCATGTAACACAATTTTCCTGTTAGTGGCTATGGCAGCTAAATGTTTCCAGTATATGCCTGTCTTTTTTAATCATGGGGCTAGACTTAGGAAATATACATTTGAATTAAATTATACCAGAAAGCTCTGACTCAGCTTATATTTGTATTACCATACTTTTAGCTACCACTATTTTAGTTTCAAGGCCTATGTAATGTAGGCTTGCAGAAAGCATGCACACCTAAGTAGTGTGATAGCAGCATTTTATAGTTTACATGTAGGCTATTGTTTATTTAATTTTGGGAAAAAAAATCTAAATGTGATGTTAGTCTCATAGAAGACTAAACGGCTGTTTATACATTTTTAGGCGGATTTGTTTTTATTAACTGCAAACCATAGGCTATAGCTTTCATATAAGGAGGCGCTTTATCGTTCATAATTGGGGCAAAGAATGCTGTTCAACATTTGAAAGTGAACAATGCTTAAGCATAGAATAGTCATTGTTTATACTATAATACGTATCTAATAGTAATGTATTCAATGCTAATGTGGAATAATAGTCTGAACAGCGTGTGTTGAAAGGATAGCATGATAAAAACCTTAACGGGCATGAAATGCCATTGTCCGCACTTTCCCTTCTTTTTCAGAACAGTTAGCCCCACATGACTCCCTGACAGGCCCTAATAATCGAACCCCCCATGTGACCACCAGATTGGAGGCGCTCGTCGTTCTCAGACACCGGCAGGTTAGTGAATCCGCTCTCCGCTCCCATGGGGTCCCATCACGGCTGCAAGCTGTCACAAATGAGGCGGGGACAGAGATGGGAAAAGAGTAGGCTAAACACCCACCCTGACATAGCTTTTCTTTCTCGTTTACTTGGTCATGCAAAGTGCACGCTGTGTCTGAATTTTTTTCGTTCTTCTACAGATTATAACCAATATTTTTTATGGATTTTAAAATATATATAATTTTTTTTAAATAAATTCCAAGCTTAGGCTTTAAGCAAATTGAAGCTGATAGATGTCCTATGGGCAACATTTTAACCAAGACAATTTTATTTTATTCTTCCCTTTCTTACTTAGAACATTTATTTTGGGGCATAGGCCTACTTAACGTGGGCACGCTCATGCGTGATTTGGTCGTAGCATATTTTCCGTCCACTCACACACTTGCAGTGCTTTGATCTCTCCCGCTCTCTCTCTCTCTCTCTCTCTCTCGCTCTCTCTCTCTCTCTCGCTCAAACACATTCATGCGCATTTAAGAAACTTGTAATTAAGGCGCATGAACAAAAGGTTGCCCATGCACATCTTGCAAGGGCAAGAGATCAGATTGTTTTTTTCCTCACTTTTTATTTATTTATTCTGATAATAAACATATAGGAGAGAACTCTGTCTCTGACAGAAAAAAATTAAGTATTTTAAAAATAGTGTTCAAACTGTGACTTTTTTAATAAAAGGCTGTTTAGTGTAAATTGTGATCCATGTAAAAATAAAGGATTAATAACTTACTTTTGAACTTTATTCATTCCTATATTACAGTTATTTAAATGGAAGAATATGTGTAATATTTTAACGACATGTTTTTACTGGATAAATGAGAAGGGTATTTGGTTAGTGTTATTCTTTCCATGTTGGGGTATGCGCCAACATTTAAGTAGCAATTTAGGTACATTTAGTAAAACCTTCCAATAATAGCATGAGTGTTAATAAATGGGCATTCATTTATCCATTGAAATGGAAATAGAATAATGAAAATGGGCTTCTCTTTTAAAGGTGGCTCATGGGTCTGTGCAGCCTGCTGACTTGTGACACGTTTTTCAAGCCTGCTGACTTGACAAAGTTAAAATCTAAACAACACATGCAACAAATATGGGGTCTACTTTTTTTGCTCATGTGCCTTGACTACTAAATAGGCTTGTTGAGTCTGAAGCCTGGCACAGAATATTAAACAAAAGTCATACCATGGACACTTATTATTTATTGGTAGAGATTCCGTAAAGAGTCACAGAAAGGCTTCACATGTTTTATTTTTTTTGACAATTTTGAAAATCACCAGGTTTTGTATTCTTCTTGAATTGTGTCTGTTTAAAATAGCTACCAATATTTATTTAGTGTGTTGTATTATGTGTGTCGCCTTTGTGTAAATTTTGGCATCTCTATCGTTTTGGAACATGGCGTAAAACATGCCTTTGGAGTGGAGATATGTAGGAAGATGACATCACACAACAACAAACAGCATTCAAATATTGCTCCTGAGCGGGAGCACATGGACCATGCAGTCGGGGATGCAAATGATGCACCTTAAAACCATCAGGTACGCGACTTGACAGAAAATAATGAGAATCGCTGAATCTTTTATAAGGTTAACACTCACATTTCCCAGTCAGCTGTCACACAAGAAAGAATTTAGCACATGCATGCGAGAGAAATAAACCTTCATCGTCTCATTAATGCTGACAGGGCCCTGGACCGGCAGCTCTCAGAGCCAGCGCGCCACCTCGTTTTGTGTCGGTAATTTGCAGCGAAGACAGACCCCTCTCTCCAGGAGAGTGAGAGAGAGAGAGAGGGGAGAGAGGAGAGGCTAGGGGAGGGGAAAAAAATGTGAGATGAGCAAGGATGTGGGAGAGAGGAGAGAGGGGAACGGCAGAGGCTTGTGGAGCGAGTGCAGAGGAAAGGAGGAGGGAAGGTGGGCCTAGGGGGAGGGTGGAAAGATGGCTAGCGCACCAGGAGTCTGATTCTCCCCTAATTGGAAGCATTGGGCATTGTCAACGGAGAAATCCCAGCCGCTCACTGACAGGTAGGGCCGTCAGAATGATAGCCCACTTGTCAGCGCAAAAGACCAATAAAAACAAACCACTTTTGATTTAATTGGAGGACCAGCCATGGCGTGTGTGTGTGTGTGTGTGTGTGTGTGTGTGTGTGTGTGTGTGTGTGTGTGTGTGTGTGTGTGTGTGTGTGTGAGTGTGTGCACGAGCACGCACACGTCGGTGTCAGAGCCGGGATCCCATCACTCCAGCCGTCAGAAGCCCTCCCCTCGCCTTCCCTTTCTGAGGGAGAACAAGGTGTGCAGTGGCCACTGGCTGTCCAGGCTGTGTAAGGGCTCCAGGAGAGGAACAGTTTGGATTTAGTTCAATGGGGATGTCCTGGGCAGCAGCATCAGAGGACTATTCTGGGCCAGTGTCTGCCACAGAAATGGATGTGGTAAAGTGGCCTATACCTACTAATTGTGGTCAGTACAGTTTGGGAGTTAAGGTCCACAAAACAGTTCAAATTAAACACAATATAAAGTCCAAATATCAAGGATCTTATGTTGAATAAATATTTGGAACAATAGCGACCTTTCTTGCTGGGTGAATGTATAACCCATGTTAGGCTGGGGTTACGCAAATCAACCTCCCCAAACTCTGTGTCCTCCTCCGCCGGTCTCCGCCCGGTACGGCCTGCGTTTCATTATTCCTGACAGAGTTCAGTGCACACATCTGGTCCGAGCCTGAGAGCGGAGGGCTGGAAGGTGCCAACGCGGGTAGAGGAGGGGAGGGGGACCAGGGCCGGTGGAGAGAGGTAGCTGGAGAGGCGGGGGGACTAGGAAGTCCAGTCCATCCATCATATCAGCCCCTCGTGAGAAAGGCCAAGTCCCTCAGACCGACACCTCCCCTCCCATCCACTGCCCCCTTAGCCCGGGAGCCACGAGGCCAAGGACTGAGCCATACAACCTACTTCAGAGCATCGACCAGCTTTTACAGGTTATATAGATAGGTAGGTGGGCGGGGCGGGGTGGGGGTGGGGGGGGGGGTTTAGGGAGGCTTTTGATGTGGATCAATCTCTGGATACTTGTCCAGAAACATAAATATAGATAATTGTTCAGCCATTGACTAATGGTCAGGTGTATTGTAGTGGTTTTTGAAATATTAATCAGCGATTTATGTTAGAACCAGAAGAACAGAGTGATTCTCCATGTCTAAGGAACAGTTCAATGTTAAGCTGCCACACAGACGGTGGGAGTGATGGTGGGTCAGTGGGCTCATGTTGGGCCGGGGGGTCCCCTGCAGCTGCCACTGGGAGGCACACACCCAAGCTGGTGGACACCTTCCCCTTTAGCTCCCCAGCTTACAGGGGCCAGGGAACCACAGCTGCCCCCTGCCTCTGCCCTGCCATGGGGGACAGAGGCAGGGCTGGGCCCTCGGCCGCCTCTCTCCATGCTGGACTGGCAGGGGGGAGTTACGCATAGAAGGCTGCTCTGATGTCCATGAATCACGGCGTTTGTGATGTCAGCAGTCAGGACACACACACACACACACACGCACACATACACACACCGCACCCACAAGACTAATTACCCCTGTGTTCAGCCAAGCATGTGTGAATGGATATTATGGAAGTACGTGCCTCTGTGCGTTAGGTCCTTGTTAAGTATCCCCAGGCGACGAAGCATAAATGTGAAATGATCAAGATCATGTACTTGTAATATTATTACATAATTTTCATTATTGGTGTAGAGTAAAACACACACAGAGAGACTTGCACACACAGACATGTATACAGACATTGAAACACAAGTGCACACACACAGACACACACACAGACACACACACACACACACACACACACACACAGACACACACACACACACACACACACACACACACACAAACACACACACACGCACACACACTCACACACTAACGCAAATGAAGACACACACACACACACACACACACAGCAGGGTAACTCCAGCATATAGGCCCCGGCCGCTGCACTCCCTCCCTCCTAATTTGGCCAATATGTAGGTAATATGTGGGGTCACAACATCTCAATTATCACACCTCCTGTCAGTGGGCTTGAGAGCAGCTCCCCGTCCACCGCTCAGCGCTACCATCTCCCGCGCCCACACGCACGCCGCTCACCCCCCCACTTTTATTGCCTCATTAGTATTCGCCGCTTGCTTCAGTGCACTACCACGCTCCGCAGGCCCTCCGACTATAACAACTTTTGGCAGATGAGGGGTGTTGAGGGAATGATAAGGGGGAATGATGAGGGGCCACTTGCTGGGGCTACTGCCCCCCCCCCCCCCCCTCTACCTTTATCACACGCATCGACCCATGGCCGGGAGACAGAGGTAGTACAGGGAGGGAGAAACTCTACGAATCCACAGACCACCTCGTTGATGGTCACGCCACTGTTTCTCCAAAGTCAGGTTGGGCTGCCATCCGGAATAGCAATGTCACAGACGAGCTACGCCGTAACATTGATAAGGGGTCTCGATCATTATGTCAATGTATTTCCCCCAACATCTGCTGGAAACGACTCACTAGACCGTCGATACAATAATCTGTATCGCCCTGTACCCACCAGCTCAGTCATGAGATAGAGCTCTCCTCGCTCTGCTGTCCTCAAGTCATCCCGTCTCACTGCGGAGAGAGAACACAAAGACAACACCTGCCTGTGGGTGTTATGGTCCCGGCCAGCCAAGCAGGTATGGATGTGTGCATACACGGGCAGCATCCGCGTGCGTGAGCTATACCGGGGGCTGGGGCTGTGGAGAATAAGACCCCAGAAAATGCTCATTAGAGTTGACCTTGGCACTTGGAGGCGGCGTTTGATGGATCGGGTACAGGGCCAAACAAGCCCCCGGGGAGCCATGATCTTATCTCTTATTGTACACACACCTCCCCCCCGCTGACCCCGTCCCCGCTCACTCACGCGGCTCGCCTCAACACGCGTCACAGGCAGAATAAATCTGTGTCTGACACCGAGAGAGAGAGAGAGGGAGAGAGAGAGGGATGGAGGGGGGGGGACGGGGGGGGGACGGACCGGAGGGAGTAAGGAAAGAGAGAGCGAGAGAAGAGGGGAAGACTTGGAGGGAGAAAGAGATGGAGAACAGAAGGAAGAGGGAGAAGGGGGTGGGGGGTGGGGGGGCAGCTAGTGAGTGGAGGAGGGATTGCATATGACAGGAGGGGAAAAACACACAGAGGGGCCCCGGAAAAACCAATAGCTCACTGAGGTGTCATTACCTACATAAGTCAGCACTGGGTTTTTTTTTCTCCTAGTGTAAATGTCTGCGAGGCACGAGGAGCGTTAAAAGGAAACTGAGGATATTGGCTGGATGGGGAGGAAGGAGGAGAGGGAGGATCAGTGGAGGAGCAGCCGTGATGAGTCTGGGATGAAAGACAGTGCCTCACACGTGTCACAGTGCTCTCTCTCTCTGTGTGTGTGTGTGTGTGTGTGTGTGTGTGGGTGTGTGTGTGTGTGTGTGTGCGTGCGTGCGTGTGCGTGTGTGCATGTGTGCGTCTGTGTGAGAGAGCTCTTTCTCTCTAGTTGGCCTCCACAAACACACACACACACACACACACACACACACACATGCACACACACACACCCACACACCCACAAACCCCTCTGGTATCCCTGTGGTCCCAGTCAGGGGAGTCACCAAACACACACACAGAAACATGAGGCAACATCCACCTGCAGGTTGGCAAGTTTCTCTCCCACCTGGTAGCCCATATTCACAGGGGTGGCTTCTCAAGCTTCTGGGCTCTTTGTGTTGCTCCCCTCTCCTCCACTGTGCCACACAGGGAAAGTGACACCCTCTGAAGTCTTAATTGAGCCTTGCCGAGTGTTTCCTGCCAGTGTTGTTTTTGTTAAAGTGGAGTTAAACTTTATAATCAATCCTACAGGGTCTGGTGCAGAGTACAAACGATGCTGCTGGCAGGGAACTGCTGTCGACTGTGTGCTAGATATTTGTGTTGAACACCAACAAAACGGCAACATTCCTCCCTCTCAGCGCCGACCCTAAACAAGGATTAAAGTGGGGAACGACGATGCAAAGAGGAGGCCACTATTTATGGCATCTTGTTTGGAACGGCTCACCGGATTTCTGCCTCACTTTACACTTCTTTCTCCTTCCCTCTGTCAGTCAGTCAGTCAGTCAGCCTCTGTGTGTGTCTGTCTCTGTGTGTGTGTGTGTGTGTGTGTGTGTGTGTGTGTGTGTGTGTGTGTGTGTGTCTGTCTCGGTGTGTGTCAGTCTCTGTGTGTGTGTGTCAGTCTCTGTGTTTGTGTGTGTGTGTGTGTGTGTGTGTGTGTGTGTGTGTGTGTCTGAGGAGAGCCGGGTGGGTCTCAACCCCTCCAGGATCCCACCAGGAAAGCCGTTTGACAGTTGCGGCAGCAGCAAGCAACCTCGAAGATGTTGCTGTAATTGCACCTGGTTGCGTCATGAAAAAGTAATAATTTGCTGTCAAGGACGTCAAGGTGTCAGTGTTCGGCAGGAGGTGATAAGGTATCGACGGCCTCCAGAGTGAACATGCACACAGGCGCACACAAACACACACACACACACACACACACACACACAGACACAGATGCACACACGCACACGCACTAACACGCACACAGACACGCACACGCACACACACACATACTTAAAGTCTCATTCAAAACGAGGGAAAGAGAGAATAAGACACAGAGAGAGAGAGAGAGAGAGAGAGAGAGAGAGAGAGAGAGAGAGAGAGAGAGAGAGAGAGAGAGAGAGAGAAACAGAGAGCGCATTTTAGGACGGGGAGGGGAGTCACAGGCTAAAGGCAGTCAAATTTCGGCTCCAAATTTCAAGATATTAATCGTATTACGGTTGCCATCTCGCCGGCCCCATCCATTCATAATACATGCACAGATTGCACTAAATTATGGATAGGTGTGATCAACAGGCGAGAGCAGCATGGCACGCTCCTGGTAAGTTGAATAAAACACAATTACCACCTGGCTCACTGTTCTATTCACTTTGATTACTGTCAGCCTGGTCGTGACCGCCTATTGATTGACAGTAAGGGAAGGGAGCGGCGTCGCTTCTTCTTCAGTGGTGACCCCCCCCCCCCCGCTCCCGGTGAACCCCTTCTGAAAGAGAACATGGTGCCTCGTAGGAAGGGTCAACCTTACCTACTGAAGGTACCCTCTCCTTTGAGAGAGAGTTCACACTGATGTTGCTCTCTTTGTGTGTAGTGTGTGTGTGTGTGTGTGTGTTTGGTAGCGTGTGCGGTAGTGTGTGTGTGTGTGTGTGTGTGTGTGTGTGTTTGGGTGGGTGTGTGTGTGTGTGTGTGTGTGTGTGCACGTGTGTGTGCGTGTTAGGAGTTGAGCAGGGTAGGCACAGTGGGCAATATCAAAGCGTAGAGAGTGTGTAGTATGACAGAGGCACCGGGGAGTTCACTGCACTCAAACATCACAAGAGCTCCTCTTTGATCCGCGGAAGGCCCCTCCGAACAGGAAGGAGTGCCCAGGGAGAGGGCCCTGTTCTGGGGCTCCGGTGTCAAAGCACTCGGCCTCTCTCTCCTCTCACTCTTAATACGGCCCCACCATTTATCTACGTTACTGCAAGAATTATCGTGTTTGATCACTGGAAACGAACACTGTGCATATGCCGGCGGAGGGGTCGAGTGTGGCCTGCGAGAAGACCAATCATCTCTGCTTCGCCTCTCCATTCTGCTGCGTGGCGACGCGGAGGAGGACAACGCCACCTCTCCCCCCCTCCCCTTATTTCAAAGCAGGCCGGTGACGTAAGCCCCCCCAAAGCTCTCGGCGGCGTAAACTAAAAGCAGCCTACGCACTAATTCGCCGGCTATCTGTTCCCATTGTCCTTTAATGAAGCAGCAGCGGAGCAGCTTTGAGCAGCTTATAGACGGCCGATTGTCCCCCAGGGGTCTCCCAGGGTAGACGGAGCCAATGGGAGAGGTCAGGCTTTTGGGGGGGCCCCCGGGGGTCCGCTCGCTCTCCCCACCAAGGTTCCCAGAGATCTGAAGGCTGGTTTAATCTGCTCCTCTCCATCATGATCTCCCGGACTGTTCATCTTCTCATGGGCTACGTCCCTCCTTTCTCTCTGTGTGTCCCCACTGGGCTCCACACACTTTTTTGTCCCTTTTCTTCCGCCGTGTTTGCATTTGGGATTGGCCCCAGATTAGCTGACCCGACCTCGGCCTCGTCCACCCAACGGTTGTGGTAGTCCCGCAGCCACCGGCGGCGGCGCAGTGTCTAAATCTCTCTCTCTCTCTCTCTCTCTCTCTCTCTCTCTCTCTCTCTCTCTCTCTCTCTCTCTCTCTCTCTCTCTCTCTCTCTCTCTCTCTCTCTCTCATCGTTCTCTCTCTCTCTCTCTCTCTCTCTCTCTCTCTCTCTCTCTCTCTCTCTCTCTCTCTCTCTCTCTCTCTCTCTCTCTCTCTCTCTCTCTCTCTCTCTCTCTTTCAGACACAACACAAGCACACGCATATTTTAATTAAGTCTCTCGATCTCTGGTTTACTCTCCCACACACAGATTCTGTAATGTACACAAAAGCAGCGCCTGTTATTCACCCGTTTGCCTCAATTAAGACGTAGTCTGCTGCTGGGCATACATTCTGTTGCCTCTCTCCAGTCCCTTCATCTGAAGTCTGATATAGATTTCTCATTGACTTTGGCTAATTAGATCTTTGGTCCTTATTTCTCTCGGTTCACGGTCCATAAATATTTCCCCTCCTCACCCTCACCCCCCCCCCCCCACTCCCCTCCCATACACCCACCCACCTCCCCCTCCCCGTGCGGTTTGTCAGCCCAAGTGATTGCCTCCCTCCCCCGCCCCCTCAGTGGCATTTGGCGCTCCTCATTTGCATGTACATGCCCTCGCTGTGCGGCCGGCGAGCTGGCGAGATTGATCGACAACGCCGCAGCGGTGTCTGATTGCTCGCCAGTCGCTAGGCTGCTACGCCGCGCCGTGATGGCCACGCGTGCGTACCGGCGCACACAGGCATGTGCTCCGGTGTGTCAACATGTTTTTGTGGTCTGACACACACAAACACATTCGCACAGGATCAGAAAACATTTGCGCGTCACATACAGCTCCTGCTGCTGATTTCACCCTTCGTGAGCACGCTGTGTTTTCCAATGTATACCCGTGAGATCAGGTTCAGACTGCATACAGAACACACACACGCCATCATGGCCTCTGTTTTGGTCAATATGGCTGCCTGTGTACTGAAGTCTGTACAGCCACACCACAGGCTGCCTGTGTACTGAAGTCTGCACAGCCACACCACAGGCTGCCTGCGTACTGAAGCCTGCACAGCATCCACAGGCCTTGCTTTAAGCCCCTCTCTCCTCTTATTACTCACCAAGCCGACGGATATTAATATGCAAAACAGGACGACGGCGAACAAAATGCTGATAATTAAGCGGAGATGTTCCGCGCAGTGTCACGCTTAAGTGCGTGCACGTGGGACCCAGCACATGGTAAGCCATATGCCTCCGTGCGGCGCGAGCCATCCTTTGGGGTAGAAGGGGGTTGGGGGTATGCGCCGCACGGGCATCACACAAATGGCGCCTTGGAGACCTCCCGTGTGTCCTCGCCGCCGCTTTATGGAGTCGTCAGTGGGCGAGGACGCGGCGCCCCGCGGCCATGTTTCGGGAAGACGGGCGATAAGGGAAGTCTCTCCCGGAGCCTCTCCCTGAAGCGGCATGGCGTTCTGTGAGGGCACGAGAAGTCTCTTCAGGAGCCTGTGCCGTACAGGGTTCCTCCCAGTGCAATGCCACTGGAGGTCAAGGGTCACTGCGGGAGGGAGATGGGGGTTTTTTTTTTTTTGGGTGAGAAGATGGTTTCTGCCCAGCCACCACAGTGTGTCTGCTGTCTATCGGGTTGGCTTTCTCCTTTAACCCACTGAGGCAGCTACCTTACCTACCCTCCTCCACCTCCCCCAGCTCATCTCCCCTCCTCCCCCCCCTCCTTCTCTCTCTCTCTCTCTTTATCCCCAGAGGGGGGAGGCGGGCGCTAGGTTTCCATGCTGCCGGGGGCGACAGGCTCTCTGTGCCACCCTCTTACACAAACGGCGGGATCAGCGCTCCACACAAGAATAATTAGAAGATAATGGGGAGTAATGCGTCCCGATCTGTCCCGATTATCTCCTGGCACCCACCGGCACAGCGCCATCTGGTGTCTGATCTAGGGACAGCAGCTCTGCTGCCACATGAAAAGAAGGTGGGCTTAGGCTTAATCTCAGCCCTCCATGCTGTTTATTGACTGTGTGCATGGTGACTCGTTTGTCGGTGAATGTGTGTGTGTGTGTGTGTGTGTGTGTGTGTGTGTGTGTGTGTGTGTGTGTGTGTGTGTGTGTGTGTGTGTGTGTGTGTGTGTGTGTGTGTGTGTGTGTGTGTGTGTGTGTGTTTGGTGGTTGTGAGCCTGTCTATCTCAGAGTTGGAAATCCATCAGTGTAAAAAGTGCACTGTGCATGCTCTGTTCCTCACGCGAAGGTGTCCTGTCAACGAGGGGAGAGAGAAAGTGTGCTGTCCCACAAAGCCCGGTGTGAACGTCCAAGCCGTCCTGCTGGGTTCTTCTCCCTGGGCTTAAGACCCTCCCTGTGGCTCTCCTTAAACAGGCTGGCTCCCACAGCCCTGGGCCAACTCAATAAGGCGCTCCATTGTATGGCCAGTGGGGCCTGCGGTTTAGCGTGTTAAGGCTCTTTGTGCCCTGTGTTTACAGATCTTTTACATGGCCATCAGAATTCTGTGGTCTGCTCTCCACCCGTCCCCGCACACATTCAGCCAGCCTAATCCTCATAATGCCTCAGCCATTACCCATATTAGATGGCACCGGGGGACTCCGCTTTATGATATTATCTGGCACGGCTCGGAGACACACAGGAGGAAGAGTGCAGGCGGACTGGGGCTCCATTCACATCAGGGCCCGTGCTAGGATGTGTCAACTTGGGGGGCAACCAGAGATGTAGGTGGGGCACCGACTAAGGGGGGGGGGTGTGTGTGGGGGGGGGTCCCCTGTGTAGATTTGGTTTGATAGAGCAGCTGAGACGGATTACCGCTAGTAAGTATTGTGATAAAAAAAAAAATCTTGAAAGAAAACACGTAGATTCGAGTTGGTAAACTAGGTGTCCATGATGTCCCCAATAAAGCTTGACGGTGATTTCGAAATCAAAGATTGCCGGGATGGTGTTATTGTCTAATGACGGAAATAGAGGGGTGTCAAATTCCCACATTGACCCACATTGGCCGATGTTTCCTCATTGCACAGGTGCAAACGTACACCGGTGGACATGCAGATTGAATGGGGTTTCATTACCAATCAATTGATTGTCCAATTCAAAACCCATGGATAAAACATGTACTTTTGTTGTTTTTTTTTTTAAATGGCGGTGTGTCTGGGTGATCCTACCAGTGTAATCCCATTGAACATAGTATATGCCCAAAACTCATTTAGAACTACTGATCTGAAGCACAAATCCCCCTCATATCCTGGTAGGTAATTATACCTCTTTGATAAGATGATTCTTTGAAATCACAACAGCCCCACCACCGCCTAGAGCATCCCCCCCCCCCCCCACACACACACACCCTCCCTTAAAGCTCCCCCCCCCCCAGACACACACATACACACACGCTCTCTCTCTCTCTCTCACACACACACACACACACACACACACACACACCCTGATCCCCACCCACTGTCCCTCTCTAATTTGCTCTCCATGCACAACCTGGCTGTTTATTGAGATGCTAACTCTCTTTATGAGCACCTAATCCTAGAGCAGGGGGGATAATTTATGAAGCATTTACATGAAGAAGGCCAGCTAATTGGGAGCATGTGTCTGGGTAAGCCTCGTCGACGCACTGCAGATGAGCAGGCCAGGATTCAGTCTGCCGCACACACAACGTCATAATCATCATCCCCCGTTCAAAAGAACAGCGCCGCATCCCATTTGTTCCTGATCAGCAGATCTGCTTTGCCGGCTGAACCCGCTTGCCTCTTTTCCTGGCCTGCCCTGCGTGGAGTGTTTGTTCACGCGCCGTGTTACCCACGTGGTATTCTCTCTCCGCGTGACGGAGACGATCCAAACAGCCGCGAGCCCAGCTCCAAGGTGGGCTGGAAAGCCGCCTTTTGTTGGCCTGGACACGTACGGTGGCCCCTCTGCCAGCAGCTGTCTTCCCCTTGGCTAACCGCTCCATTCAGCGGAGAAATGACCGCTCCGCCAGATCCTCGGCGATGCCTCTCACGGCATGACCCCGAAACCCGCCGTGTCCAGTGGGGTCAAAGGTCAGCGAGCGGGGGTCTCTGCCTGCCAGCCAGCAGGGCGCGGGGCCACGTCTGAGGATTCATATATCTATTCCTGGTTCCGTGGCCTTATTCCACCCCCCTTCTCTCTCTCTCTCTCTCTCTCTCTCTCTCTTCTCATTTACATCAGGTCGTTTGTTATGACTTTATGGTTATATATGGGCCTTTGTCTGGCTGTGCATGTACCTTCAGCTCTCCCAGCTGGTCCCCATTAATAACAGGGTCCCACTGCAGACAGAGGCAGGGAGACGGAGGAGCTTGTTAGCGTCACAGCCCAGCGCAGCATGGGAGAGAGGGAGAGGGGACAGGATTGGAGGGGCCGGCGGGACAGGAGGGGGGATGTACAGTACACACACACAAACACACACACACTGACACACATACTAACACGTGACAGAGACTAGACACACGGCCCCACACACCAGACACTTGACACACTCGCACCCCCACAGGAACTCACACACACACGCAGTTACACAAACGAGAAAAAAAAACGCATTATCCCCATACACACAGACTTCACTCACCATCCCTGACTCAGTGTGAACTAGGTGTAATGATGCTCAGTGTGTAACATGCAAACTGCACTGGCGTGTCATTGGGCATCGGTATAAAACCCGCATGTTTTTTGCGTGTGTGTGTGTGTGTGTGTGTGTGTGTGTGTGTGTGTGTGTGTGTGTGTGTGTGTGTGTGTGTGTGTGTGTGTGTGTGTGTGTGTGTGTGTGTGTGTGTGTGTGTGTGTGTGTGTGTGTGTGTGTGTGTGTGCCAGTGTGTGTGCATGTGTTGGGGTGAACGCGTAATGAGGCTGAGTGGACTGAGCAGGCCGGGCTGCAGACGGAGCTCCATTGTGGGTCACACACGGCACCAGAAGCCCCTCAAATCTGCGGAGCCCGATCTACTCTCCGGGAGCCGGTTGGGGAATAAAGGCGTGGAAATGGGATTTATTTAGCACGCCTCATCAAAAGGGAATTAGGAGGGTTTGGGGAGGGAAGACAGACTGTGTTTAGGGCCAGGATGAAGGTCAGGATGATCTCTGTAATCCTCCAGCCTCAAAAGGAAAGAGAAGCACCCGTATCATCACTTTGACTAACCCCCGTCCTATCAACCCAGTCATTACACTCAGGTTCAGCAAGGGGATCAGACCTTGGCAGGTGAAGTTTTGGCACAGTCTCTCTACAACCCCCCCCCCCCCCATCTCTCTCTCTCCCTCTCTCTCTCTCTATCTCCTTTAATTCCTCCTCCCTGCCTTTCCAACATGGCGTAGAGCTGTCAGCCTCGATGATGGCTGCGCTGATGGCAGGGAGCTGGCGCACCGACACGCAGCAAACAACGAGCAGCGTGTAAACTAAAGCAAACAAAAGCCTCTCCTCGCTCCTCCAAATGCAGGAGCCCTCCCACCTGCCACCGCGTGCCGCTGATGAAACACACTGTAACTCAGTGAACAGCCATTAAATGGGCGAGCGGTATTACTCAGGCACAATGTGAAGAGAGGGGGGGGGGGGGGGGGGGGGGTAGATATGCTGTCGCAATCGGGCTTGTTCATTAGTTCCCCTGTCTGGTTAGGTTTGTTTTGGGTTGTTGACTTCCCGACCATAGATAGATATATATTTGCACACTAACGCACAGGGGCTGCAGGTGTTACCTGAGATAGGTGCCAGGCTAAGTGACGTGGGCGTGTGTGTGTGAGTGTGTGTGCACCGAGTGTGTGTGTGACTGGCATTCTCTACCAACGAGATGAGAAATAGAGGCTCCAGTCAGAGATGCTTATCAGTGTTCTTTCCATTTACACAATACGATTCCAAAGACATCAATAATTGACAGAGGATCCAATTGTCTACAACTGGCCAAATTACAGTTAACTGACATAATTGGCTCATAAACTATTTCTGATGTGCCACCAAAGTCTAATGTGGACAGGCCTTACAGTAATGTCCTGGTAATCTCTCTGGGTAAAAAAACTACCAAGCCATCCTTTGCCTAAATGAGGCTAAAATCCACAGATTTAAACAAATGAAGTTTTAATTGTGGTAATATATGCAATACAGTATTAATCTGCATTTTCTGCTCCCATGGGTTGCTTCCCTCCCACTCCCTCCCTCCCTCCCTCCCTCCCTCTGATCTCTCTCTGTGGAGCATGCCTACTATAATGGCTTGGGCCAAAATAAGCAAGCTCGTACCCCATTTTTCAGAGGGCTGGAGGATCCCAGTCACCTCCCCCGCCCGTTTGAGTGTGTCCTGGAGCCCACGCCTGTCCCCAGCAGGCCCCTATCTCCTTTATGTAACACCCGGGAGACTGTGCCCCCTGCACTGGTACTGGGCCTGGGAGAAACAAACACCATCGATAACCTGTCTGCAGCTCGCCTGGCACAGCGCTGTGCCTGCCCCGGCCCACACTCCCCCCAGCATCCCCTCCTCCTCCTCCGCTCCCTTCTTCCTGAATCGCGCTGCTTTGATTCGCTTTCTCTCTATCTCTCTCTCTCTCTCTCTCTCTCTCTCTCTCTCCCTCTCTCTCCCCCCCCTCTTGTTCTCTGCACACCACAGCCCAATCATCGCCGGCCCTTATTCCCTGTGATTTATCGCCGGCTCCTCCGGTGGAAACCAATAGATCAGGTTTGCAGCGGGGGGGGGGGGGGGGGGGCTGGCGAGGCAGAGAGGGGCCTGGGACGGGGACGCTGGGAGGGGGCGTGGGGACGGAAGGCAGGGCCTGGAGAAAAACCCACCTATGATGAAGTGCTGTGCGACTCTGAGGGGGGAGAAAAGAGCAACAGTAGCGTCCCTGTCCCTGCCGATGTCCTGCAGTCCCACAGTGCTCCCACTCCGTACCTGTTTTTCTCCTTTGTTTTCCCCCCCTGTGCCTTTCTGCTGCCCACCGTCAATGTGTGGCTTTCAGTTGTTTCCCATGTTTAGGCTTTTGCCCCCTGGCTTCAGCGGGACTCTGGTTTCAGCCATTGAGTTAAGTCTAGGATATCTGTTGAATGATGGGTGCAACAGCATAAGAGAAAGAAAGATGAAACTGGTCTTCAAAGTACGTATGTGGTGCTATATTCTTATTTGCAGTTCGTATCTTTTTTGTTGTCATCTGAATGAGAGCATTGTGACTGACTGTTGCCCCCGAAACAAACAAACCAAAATGCCCCCTGACAAAGACCCAAATGGTATCAAATGGTCTTTGGTCTATCAAATGGTAATTTGGCCCGCAGACATGTGTTCACCACAGCTAATCCTTCAGCCTGTTGTGCTCCTTATCTCTCTATCACTGGCTGGTCGAAAGACATACTTCCCATGGTGGCAACACACTCTGGGTCCTGCAGGTTTACAGTGTGACCCGACACCTGACCCACTGGACACCTGTCAATTCTCCTTGAAGGCAGGTGGGGGGATGTACGTTGTAGTTCTAGTACCTCGAATGTTGGCTTCACTGCAGACCTAGAGCGGATCTGTTTTTCAAGAACAGACTGAGCGTGTCCAATCACTCTAGTGAGGCTTTGAATGAGCAATTTTCACCTTGACACACACACATACACACACGACACACACACACACACACACACACACACACACACACACACACACACACGTGCACACACACACTCAAGGCCCTCCTGGCGAGGGGTGCATGGGCTTGATGGGAAGCAGAGGGGAATAAAGAGAACAGACGCAGGAAAGAAAAAGAAAATATCTTTTTAAATGACATCCCCATTGTATCCAGGAGCTGGACGATGGCGCTTAGCAAAACTGCGAACAATGAGCACCGGAGAAATCCCCAATACTACAGGGGCCCGACAGCACGCTCCCCATTACCATAGTCATTTAAATACAGTAATCTCATTTTCTGCATCAACCAAGGAGGCATGCTAAATTTCCCAGTGTGTGGGGGGAGAAAGGGTGGGGGCCAGAGAAGCCAGGACAGGGGTTACAGGCTTGTAGGATTAGTGTCTTTTTCAATCTCTGGGGCTGGTCAGTTTCTGGAGGGGGGGGTTGAGGTATGTATGTGTGTGTGTGTGTGTGTGTGTGTGTGTGTCTGTGTGTGTGTGTGTGTGTGTGTGTGTGTGTGTGTGTGTGTGTGTGTGTGTGTGTGTGTGTGTGTGTGTGTCAGGAAGGCTCGGGGGGCTGTAGTAGCTAGTGGGGATATCATATCAGACAACAAAAGTGAGGCGGAGGGGAGAGAGAAAAAAAAAGCCCTTTCCACCCAAGCTGTTCCCATTCTTCTCCCCTTCCGGTCCAGTGGAACAGTTGATGAAGTTTAAATGAAGCAGAATTAGGAGATCAAGCAGACAGGCTAGTGTTGATTTTATCTGCGAGCCCCATGCTTGCCCGGGCCAACACCCGGGGAATTGAACAGGGGACAGCTGACCTGGATGAAATCGAGAAAACCCAACATGGGAGGAGGGAGGGAGGAAGGGATGGAGGAAGAGGACAGAGGAGGAGAGGGGGGAGTGAACGAGATAAGGGGGTGAAGTATTCCTTAAATGTGATAATCTCCAATCACCTCTAACATCAATCCTGTCAAGGCCTCGGTTAATGAGCTCACAGTCGACCAAGCGTTATGCCCCCGCCCCCCTGATTCTCCCTTTTCTCTTCCCTTCTTCTCGCTCTCATCATCACTGTTGTTCTTTTGATATAATCCCTCTCACTTCAGCTGATTTGCGCAGGAGGAGGGAAGGGAGGGCTGGAGGGGAAAAGCCTATTACCCAAGCTTCTCTGCTCTCGTCTATCTAAATGCTAACGATGTGAGGGAGCGCGAGAGAGAGGGAAAAGGAAAAAAGGGGAAAGAGAAAGAAAGAGAGCGAGGAAATAGACAGAGCGGGAGAGGTAGATGGGTTGGCAGGGAAGGACACACTGCGGCAGAGGGGGGCTAATCTGCAGTTGCCTGGGGTCTCCCAGAGAGGCTTGGTTATTTTTGAAAGCACGTTAGCTGGAGGAGAAGCCCAGCGCCCAGTGGTCTGACCCTCTATCCCCAGGGTCAGAGCACCTGATCTGGCCTCTAACTTTCACTCGAGCTCCTCTGACACACCACAGCTGCCGTGGCCTGCGCACCACTGCCGGCACGCTGTGCCGTCCGCGTGCTCATTCCTACCCATTTTCTACTGATTAAAACATAGGGGAGCGGGTCTTTCCCACTCGCTGGAATTAGACGGTGTAGATTGATTCACTTTGGTCGGTGTAGTCGGTTGGAAAAGGCTGGGGTAAAAGCTGTGGGTCACCTTGAACTGAGAGTAATGTCTGTTTCGATCGGGCTCACGGCGGTGCACCTCGGGACCAGAGGCATTTTCCATTGTTTTGTTATGAGTTTTTCTTTGCCCACTCCTTTTCCGTTAGACATCCTGATACGGCCTTGTGGGGCACCGCAAAACAAATGGGTAAATATTTGGCAACGGCTTGAAACTTGCAACTGTAATAACCGCACTGCTAAGTGATTCAGTATCCGAAACACAATTCGAAGATAGAACCGAGTTCATTAAGAAATTAACTAAATGCAATGATTTTTATTATCGTGTACCTCAATTTTCGGCTTTATAAATAGCAATGAAAACATATTTACCTTCTCCCCATCTAATATAATTTTGCATGTTTAAAAACAGTCCCTGTTTTACTCAATAAACAACAAAAGAACCTTGGATTTAGATTTGTTTTCACACCGTGTTCAACCTTTCAACTGATCGTGAATTGTGAAGAACAATGAGATGAATTTGCTGGAAGCCTTCACAGGTTGTCTGGCTGCCTGGCTGAGAAGCAGTTACTGATTTGTGCTTAACAACTGTAGCCCTTCAGAATTTCTATCAAACACATCTGATTTCTTACAGGCCAATGAAACGGTGGAGTTTGAGAGGCAAGCGAGCAATCAATCTTTGTGATATGATACGTGTATGGAGTATGTGCTGTGCAAATGTTTGCGCAGGCAGTCATCCAAGCCTCCAGTCAAACGAATCGAGGAGAAAGGAATCTATCCAGGGCAGGCCTCTCTCTTTATCTCTCCCTCGCCCCGGCAGCAGCAGGGTATCAAGCACATTATATTCTAGCGCTCTGTGCATTTTTCATATAGGTTCTCCTTTTATGTTTTATGTACGCCAGCTCAGGGGAGAACAGCTGTGTGGGCGCCGCATCTTCTGTAAGTTTAGAGACAGGGAGAGAGAGAGAGAGAGAGAGAGAGAGAGAGAGAGAGAGAGAGAGAGAGAGAGAGAGAGAAAGAGAACTCATTTCACTACGAGAAGTGGAGCAGAATGCCAAACGCAGGCGCCTGTACACTACCTGGATACAAACAGAAACAATGCAGACTAAGGGCTTCCTGTGCTATTACATTATCATAATAGACGGAACCAACCAACACCTTGTACATGTTGCCTTGGCAGAAATTTGAAAACAGATTTACAAAATTCACAGGATCGCAGGTTCTCTCTGTTATGGCCTACATGGCCTTTATCTTTGCACTTATAGGCATCGGAAAATGCAGTGTGATTTTGTAATTGTTTTCATTGTTTCAAATAATTGTACATATATATATATATATATATATATATATATATATATATATATATTTATATATATATACTGTACACACACACACACACACACACACACACACACACACACACACACACACACACACACACACACACGCACACACAAACAAACACACAGTATAATGTATATACAAAAATAATTATATAAATAGAATAAAATCTTGCCAGAAAAGATTCATGCTTGCTGGTCCAAAACTGCTCACATAAGCGTATTAGAATTATACCAATAAACAACAAACACAAGGGCATTATATTTAGGCTAAAAATAATTAAATTTCCGTGTGAAATTATTTATACCAGGAAAATACTGAAACATTCAAAGAGCAAAATTATGAACTCTGTGCTTCCATGTGCAAAGTAACTATGAAATAAAAGCACTGATGTGTATTACTTTGAATGTTATGTGGTTACTTTGAATAGGTTTAATTAAATTAAATGTATTTATTCAATTTATACAATTTTACGGAATTGTTATTAAAATATAATATGAGTAAAATCTGTAATATCTAATGATAAAAAAACTAAACTGTAATAATAATAATAATAGTTTAATATACCTACATCTGTCAATGAATTGTTTATATTATGAAAACAGATAATAATACACATGCAATGCATTTACAATTAAATTATCCGGTCAGTACAAATACTGATGGAATGACGAACACATTCAGGGTACTATTTTTTTTATGATTGTTGTTTAACATAGTTCATACATTTAATTAATTGATTCAAAATGTGTATATTTCATCAGAATAAAACTGAATTTATCTAAATGTGTAAAACATAATTTACACCAAAGGTATAAAGAGATCTAGATCCATTCACCTGTGTTTCTCTTCATCAGCTCAGTGATATTATTGTAGCTCTTGGCACTGTTAACAACATTATCCTGTTGGTAAAGCAATACTGCCCTCTTGTGCTGGCATCTTGTCTCTTACATTAGGTTGCAAGCATGATTGTGGCCTATGTCACTGAATGTTCATACCTTTACCATGATAACGATGCACATTCCGGCACCATCACAATAAGCATGTGTAAATGTTTTAACTAAAGCCTGCTGTAGAAGATACACAATCCATACATCCAGTTTTGTTTGAGAGAAAGCCTGGTGCACTGACACGGGCAAAAACCTATGGCAAAGTGACTTTTGTAACTCGCTTTGCCAACAGTATCCCTGAGTAGACTGCTAGTGTAATTGGTTGAACTATCCTTTTGTCCTGAACTCAACCTAAAATCCCTACTCTCATGAGGGGTCTCTCACCTCCCATTGTTAGAGGAAAAACATAGAGGAACAGTGAGAAACCGCTGCAGAGAACAAGAAAGAGAATTGCTAAAGAGAGAAAGTACCATGGGATAAGGGAAAAGGGCTATATAATAGGGTGAAAGTGGGAGCAGCTTAGAACCTGGGAGGGATAAATGGGTGAGAGAGGGAGGGAGGGAGGGTTTTGGAAATAAGTGAATCATATTCTGTAACTTATCCTCACAGGCCCACTAGAGACCAAAGACGGTGAAGCATTAAAAGCAAAAAGGTCAAATCCCAGGTAGCCGTTGGGAGAGGGAAGGGCATTTTTTCACACATGAGAGGGTGTTGCCCGGCCCTAAGTGGCCAGTTCCTGCTAGTCCTGTGCACTGGTCCCAGCTTGGTGCTTTGTCAATGTGCTGTGACTAATCCAGGAGGGGTCCCAGATCCCCTCTCCTCACCCTAATTAAAAGAGGATTAGCCAGCATGGAGTTCCCGTCCACTTCAACACGTACAGCCTCCACCCCTTTGCTTTCCCATAATAATGGCACCTCCAGGAATAGGAATAGGGCTTGGACATATCATGGGTCCATCACAAGAATAACTGGCAAGAGGCCTGGGTCCTTTTGACTACCATGCTACTTGACAGCCCGTTCACCTATGTTTGAATTTCCACATAACAATAACATTTTCTTTGTCTCCTACAGTGATATAAATGTGTGATTAGATTTAGGCTATAACATGACTTTTTTTATCCAATTGTCTAACCTTAATATTGCTGAATAACTTTTTATAAAAAATATGTGTGGAAACCAAAGAACCAATGTGGATCCGAAAAATTAATATTATTTAATAGTAAGCTACTGCTTAAAATCCTTTCATAATAACATTTTTAAAGCTAATTCGCAATCTTTTTCAACTACCATCTTATTTCTAGAAATCAAAGGCAGGAAATGATTAGCATTATTTATAACATCCAGTAGGGGGTGACAAAATGTCAATGCCATGGAGTCCTCCGGTACCGCCCCATTGTTTGTGTCATGTGTAAAATCTAACGGTACCCTGAACATACCTTGGACTGGGTTGGATCTAGTACAGTACTAGTCCTTGGCTGCAAACAACATCGGGAGTAGTTTTACACGACTGAAACCAAAACTATGGACAATGCCAAAGAAACCGTTTCAACAAGACTTTCGATGAGAGATGCAGATAGACGGGACCGTCAAGCGGGTAATTAACGTTATAAAACATTCTAAACGTAGCGTGTTAGCTAATAATAGTCACTGCTTGTGCCATTACTTTCTTGTAAGCTTGTGTCACTAAACAATCAACATTCTTCGTTGGATAAAGATCAAGCTCGGAAATTACATGTATCTCGACGTTAGCTTGCTAGCCTAGCGACATTCTAAATTGCACATTCATATAGGTTGTTGGAAAAGACTGCTGTGGCCAACATTTTCCGAAAATCACTGTAATGAGCTTTGCTTTTGGCTTTGGGCATTTAATTTATTTAAATTTTAATTTGATATGATAATATTTATTATTTGGCTCTGTTTTTTTCAGCCTTGGAGAACCCAGAGAGTGACATGGGATTGTGTGGTTGGCTGTTGGTCTTGTTCTCCATCCTGCTGACGCTGGTCACCCTGCCTTTCTCAATATGGATGTGCATCAAGGTACCAGTACCACTACCATTGATTTGTTCCTCAAAAGAACACCTCCTGATCTTTTCCTTGTAATCTTTTCTTCTGATATATAATCAGAAGAAAGCAAAGAGAAAGTAGTCAAGCTAACCAGGGATTTGTTTTTCTTACACAGATTGTGAAAGAGTATGAGAGGGCCATCATCTTTCGCCTGGGACGTATTCTGCGAGGAGGGGCAAAGGGGCCTGGTAATATGCCCAGCCCATACAACCTTACTATTTTTTTTCGTTTACTTAGATCCTGAGTTTGCTTTTATATAGTTGATGTTAAAGTTAAATATAGTGCAGATGACAGAAAAGAAACATGAACCAATAGATTATGCCACAGGAAGAACCGTAAACTACGGGTATAATTGTTGTTAATCCAACTACTCAAGTACCTTTTATTCAGGGTACATGACCTAGTTCATTTATTATGGTCCAGCTGCCTTGACCTACTGTAGAGGTGTAATCTTTGTTGACTGCCATTGTCAAACCCATGGCTCCTAAGAGTTAGAAGACTAACCTTAAACAAAGGTTTTGTACTCTTATTTTGGTGTCTATATTACAGCGATATACGCGAGGCAACATGTTGTTATTTTTTTGTACCACAGACATTAACTTCCTTCCAAACCTATGCTTTCAATTAGCATTGGTCTGGGTTTTGAGGGCCTAATCTGGTTCTGTGGAGCAGGTCAGTTTGTTGTCCTATTCTTAGACTGAGGGATTAATGTCCATCTTTCACTGTGGACGCTGGTTGTTGTGCTGTTATACGACAGCCAGCAGTCAAACTATCCTCCCCCAGCCCTCTACCCTCCCCCTCCTCTCCAAGACACATCTTGTTCCAATATGAACAAGCCCCCCTGCCCTGTCTGTTGCCATGGCATCTTTGGTATGCAATCAGTCAATTTACTAAATGTTCTCCCTGAAGAGCAGAGCTGAGAAGGCAGTGTGGCTTTCTACTGGAAGGCCGAGTGACTAATTAGGGTTTTATTGACGTTCATTCTTAGGGCTATTTGCTTAGCCGATGTAGGCTACAATTTGTTATTGTAAAGGATCACAAAGGTTGTGTGCCGACCCAGAACTGGTCATCAAAAGGAAAGATCTGTGGCATTTGCGTGCCACAGATCTTTTGGATGCATAAAATATGATATTTCAAGATGAGCCTTTTTTTTAAGATGTAAATAGTAATAGCATCCCGCACATCTGTCAGAGACCTCCACATTCCCAGGATGCCTTGAGAAGCATAGCTCCTACCCACTCTACACACTCTCCCTCGCTTTCTGTATCAGCCACAACGGAACAGGAGGTTTACCTTCATGTTTTCATTCTCCTTGACTGCTTTTCCACTTCTACTGTAAGTAAATGTAAAATGGTAACTAAGGCCATTTTGAGTTGGAATTTCCCAGCCCATCCCTCAATGATTTGCATTGTTTTGCAAAGTGACAGTGACAGGCACAGGCAGATGACTTGGCAGACGTCCAATTTTGAAACAGTCATTCTAGAAACTAGCAATACATGTCGGACTGAGCTTCATAAGGAATATCCTTATCTGACTTATCCTCAGCCAATGGCATGTAACTTCCACCAGAGTTCATTGGTGTGCTAGTTCGAAAAGGCAAAGCTTTACAAGTGTGCGCAATGCTAGTGCACTATTTAGTTTAAGCCGTAGAATTCCTGTATGTATTTAACACAACCGTTATCAACAAGTAAAAAATGGCATTTTCTTTGCTGGCTGGGACAATTTCCTATCATATTATATGAATCTGCCTTTTTTATAATGCTTGTATGTGTGTTACCTCCAGGTCTGTTCTTCATCCTCCCATGCACTGACAGCTTCATCAACGTGGACATGCGTACCATCACCTTTGACATTCCACCACAGGAGGTGAGACACAAATGCACACAGACAAACACTCTAAACCCATCCTCCATAGTCCTTTCTACGGATCATAAAACAGTGTCCCCCTTCCTCCCCAGGTGCTGACCAAGGACTCGGTGACTGTCAGTGTGGACGGTGTGGTGTACTACCGGGTGCAGAACGCCACTCTGGCGGTGGCCAATATCACCAACGCCGACGCCGCCACGCGCCTCCTGGCCCAGACCACTCTGAGGAACGTGCTGGGCACCAAGAACCTTGCCCAGATCCTGTCGGACCGCGAGGAGATCGCCCACAGCATGCAGGTACTACCACCACCACCTTAGCGCTCCCCTGGAGCCTGGCCTGATTTTCTGTTGGCAAAGCGTTAATCATTACCACACAGCAATTACCCGGGGCCTCAATACTCAATAATCCAGGCTTTTCATTCGGTGTCACTGCTCCCATGCCTAGCTTGGTACCCGCAGGTTACACTACACTGTAGAGTCTACAGATTCCTCTGCAAGCGAACAACCTAGAGATAGGGTGTGCATTAAACATGTAAAAAGGCTGGGAAGGTTTGTTGTCACTGCTAAACAGGGCTCCCAGCTAAGCTGTTGAAGGGGGATGATTGCTGGCAGTCACAGTTGTGTAGGCGTTTGTTAAGGTCAGCTGATCTTATTTAAAGACAACTAGAGCTATGTAGACGGTAGTAACTAGTTCAGTTGGGTTCAATCGGCTTTAGGCTGCATCACAACAATTAGATTTGCAACTGAAACTTGACACTACATCGGTGCAACTGTGAGGATTTGCTCCGGACGAACACCTTGACCTGTGTGCCTGCTGAATCTCTCTGAGGGCCCAACGGGGGCAGGTTGAGGAGAGGTGTGGGTGGGTCTCCTAGGATCTAAAGAGGCTGGCTGTTGTGGAGTCTGTTGTATTGAGTGTGGCATGCCCGTGTGTCCCCTCAGTCCACCCTTGATGATGCCACAGACGACTGGGGCATTAAGGTGGAGCGCGTGGAGATCAAGGACGTCAAGCTCCCCATGCAGCTGCAGAGGGCCATGGCGGCTGAAGCAGAGGCCAGCCGGGAGGCCAGGGCTAAGGTAAACACCAGAGACTGTTCTATGCCTGTATCAGTGAAGTGTTGTTAATCTTTTTAAACATTTATATCAAAGCAGTCTCCTGACACACAGTCTCCTTGGACGTACATTCCCATAGTTGTCTTGCTGTGGGGCCAGAACCTCATCACCATCCCAGAAACCAGCGTTTTCTGAGGCTCTTACCCTCCGCAGCGCAATTAGACTAATTGGATATTTAGAAACCGTCTGTAAAATGTATCCCACTGCCCCTCTTCTTGCTCATTCCCTTTCCCTAGTGGTTTCTCTCCCATCTCTCTTCATGCTTTCTCACATTCTGTTCTTTTCCTTCTCTCTAGGTCATAGCTGCTGAGGGGGAGATGAATGCATCGCGGGCATTGAAGGAAGCCTCTCTGGTCATCGCAGAGTCACCCTCAGCGCTGCAGCTGCGCTACCTGCAGACCCTCAACACAATAGCTGCTGAGAAGAACTCCACCATCATCTTCCCCCTGCCAATGGATATGATGCAGGCATTCATGAAGCGCTGAGGAGAGCATGCAAACACACACTTAACATTTTCTCCAACACAAATTTGCTGTATGCTCCCAGAGATTCTAAACAGGTGTTCATACCTCTACTGAGAGTACTAGTAGGCGTGTCACATCTTGTTTAAAAATTAGCCAAATCCTTTTAAAATATATGGGGCAGAAAATTGTACTTTTAGTAGCTGTTTTTTCTTCCTTATATAGCATATAAATATTTTATAAAAATGTTAAAAACTGGTTTACAAATTAAGCTAATAGCCATTAGCACATAGATCATTGCGCAAATCAAACTTGGAACCAGCAAATGCTCTCCCTTTTGATGAAAAAAGCGATAGATAGGGCGAAAAATTCAGGAAGGACCCCCCCGATGATGCAATAGAGAGTAATTTTCTAAATTCTTTTGACTTTCTGTTGTTTTATTGCGAAAAGCAAAATTATGATACAACGTTTAAAATACAACACTGGTATCTGATGAAAAACATATCAAAAGATCGACGTTGGGTGAACTATTGCTTTAAGGTTAGCAGGCGCTCCAAAGATGGTAAAGCCGATATTTTACGACACTACTCTAGAATGATTCAAAAGAGTCGAACAAACAAATACTTTATCCTCATTTCTGAACAGTTTAGCCGTCATTGTGTCTACTTTACGCTCATTATGTTTATCCTTCCCAGGAACACACACACACACACACACACACACACACACTAAAACAGAAACACCATTTTGTCCCCTGCCAATGTTGTATGTTTAGTCAGTATAAGCCAATTGGCTGAATGATCACTGGTCATTAAGGTGGATATTACTTCAGTATGTTTACACTTGGCATCTATGTTGTACCCTGTAAGAGATTGTAACGTCGTTTTGACGCACTGTTTTAAATTTAGGTGGCTAACTGCCTGTATTGATGTGTTGGTCAACTGTTTGTGTTCAACCATTCATTTAACTGAATGCCTTAAGTCACTGCCATGTCTAATACTACAGCTACTATGCAGTTCAAATGGAAATTTATGAGCATGCTTCTCCACCCACACACTTCTTATTAAAGACATGGTCATTTTTAAAAGTGAAGCCATACATTGGTATTTAAAAATAATAGATAATAGAATATGCTGTGTACTTCTGTTTGTGTTTTATCAGAGGATGGACAGTTAACACTTTGCTTTTTGAACAAATCGAATGCTGTTGATAAATTGCATTCGCAGTTGAAGTATGTATGTGTATGTATATATAATATATATATACACATACAGCCACACATATATATCGATATATAATTATAATATTCATATTCAACTTACCCATTATTACTGCCCAACTTAAATAGCGAAGATAAAATTTATTTATTTTTAAGTTAAATTAATATTGTACATCATTACTACTGTGCCATTTTTGTAAACATGTATTTTAAATTTACATTTTTAGATTGTTTTACGAAACATTTTTCGCTTCAGTCAAAAGCAGTTTTTTAGATTTTTTTGGGACAAATGTATGCGTGGTAAACCTTAAGTGACTTTTGTTTCGCAGCTGTTATTGAATTTATCTTCATTAAAATAACATCGAGACAACCTTCTCAACAGCTCATTTTTAAAATAGAAAAGAGGTTTGGAGACATCATAGAAAATTTAATACTGAAATTATATCTTTTTTTTAATGCCAACTAATAACTTATTTTGATTTTCTACGGAGACAAGAATAAGTGATTCGATTAGTAAAATATATATGTATGTGTGTTAGGATTGATTGGATTGGAAATAAATAAAAAATGCCTCAATGTAGAATACAATAGAAATCTTTATTGTCCACAAATGGAAATGTGTTGTGGACAAGTCAACTTGTAAACACATAACGCCATATATCACATACCACATACCAAAGCACAGATATGGTTTAACACTATCAGTGTTAACATTTCTAAAGGAACAATAAACAGATAGACTGAAATACGCAGCCACTGAAGTGACCTCGTCCTTACGACTGATCAGTCCATGTGGAGATTGTTTTGGGAAAGGGATGTTGAGACAATGGTTAGTAGCCAATTGCTGTCGGGATGATGTCCACACTTCGTTGGCTTTGTCTACTGTCGGGATTAAGCTGTTCCTTTGATTGGTGGAGAATTTTGGGGTGACATCTCTGGCCCGAGGGCAGTATAGCCTTTGCAAACACAATTTGCAGCCAAATAATCACTGACACTGTGCATCAGTACATTGGTTCAATTTAAGAGTATGGCGTAGTACGACAATCCAAAGTTTTTTTTTATTTGCAACAATGATAAATACCTAATTCAAAGTGGACGAGGAAACCCCCTACAGATTTTATTTGGCAAACGTTGCCTATTTATTGCAACCAGTAGGGGGTGACAAAAATACATTATGGAACGTAGGCTGACGTAATATTTTCAACGGTTTATGTAACGGTCCCTTTTCTTGGCCATACAATTTCAGACGAAAGAGACAGAGTCCGACAAAGTTTAAAAGGACTGATACTTTTTCGAAATTATGAGTGTTGCCAAGCAAAAAGTTACAGCGATACCAGCAAAAAAACCAGAGACAAACAAAAAAGATGTTCAAACCACAAACAAAAAAGATGTCCAAACTGGTAATGTATAACAAGCTAGGAGTTAACTAGCCAGTAGTACCACCAACAGAGTAAAATAAGATTAGTTAGCAATTTATCTATAGGGGCATAAATATCAGTTAGTAAAGGCTAGATATCCTAAGATAAACTAATCTTAACTAAACTAATCATCTTTTTTCTTTTTAATGGATGAAGCCTGTGAAGTGTTAGAGTGACACATCCACTCAGTAACAACAACTAAACTAACTACCTAACTAAACTAAGGAAGCTATTAGTTATAAAGTTATTATCTTGTTAAGGAGCTAACGTCATAGCTAACTTGGGCTGTTATGGGGTCACTGGTTGGTGGTTTTCCTAAAGAGCATTATACTTACAGTGAGGGATTTTTGGGCTTTTCTGTCTTTGAAAAGTTATATTTTAAACGTTTATATTTATTTTTCTCTTGTTGGCTTAGACTGGGAGAACTCGGACAGTGACATTGGCGTGTGTGGACGGTTCTTAGTTTTGTTGTCCATCCTGCTGATGCTGGTTACCCTGCCCATCTCAATATGGATGTGTATCAAGGTACCATTGGATTGATATCTACCAATCTACAGACCTACTTACTTCCCCGACTCAATCGATGACAAGTAACATGCTCCGTCTCCAAACTAAGCAACGAGTCTGAGGTGTCCTGTATGTGTACTGTTCTCCAATAAAAATGGGTTCCCTTGGAAACTATGTCAGTCTTTGTGAGTTGTGACCAGTGAGAAGCTGGTATGGTGTGTTCCTAAATGCACTGCCATGGTATTGGACCACCTACTGACATCTAACCAGAAGAAAGAAAAGAGCAGTAGCTAACCTGAAATGTTTTTCTTACACAGATTGTCAAAGAGTATGAGAGGGCCATCATCTTTCGCCTGGGACGTATTCTGCGAGGAGGGGCAAAAGGACCTGGTAATTTATTTCCCTACGACCTTAAAATATGTTAGTTTCCCTTTTACTTAGTCTCCTAAGTTTGATTTTAGATAGTTAAGGTTAAAGTTTAAGAGTACAAAATGGTAAACCTGAAGCTAGATTATGCCACAAGAAGTAAAGTAAACTTCAAAAAGAGTTGTACCTTTTATCAGAGTTCATGAGATGGCAGGTCTAGTTAAGGGTATCATTTCTATTGAGACTGCTGTAGATGCTGGTTGTTGTGCTGTTATACGACAGCGAGCATTCAAACTATCCTCCCCCAGCCCTCTACCCTCCCCCTCCTCTCCAAGACACTTCTTGTTCCAATCTGAACAAGCTCCCCTGCCCTGTCTGTTGCCATGGCGTCTTTGGTATGCAATCAGTCAATTTACTAAATGTTCTCCCTGAAGAGCAGAGCTGAGAAGGCAGTGTGCCTTTCTACTGGAAGGCCGAATGACTAATAAAGGTTTTATTGACATTCATTCTTAGGGCTGTTTGCTTAGCCGATGTAGGCTACAGTTTGTTATTGTAAAGGATCACAAAGGTTGTGTGCCGACCCAGAACTGGTCATCAAAAGGACTAGCATTTGCGTGCCACTGATTTTTTGGAAGCATAAAATATGATATTTCAAGATGAGCCTTTTTTTTTTTTAAAGCTGTAAATAATAATAGCATCCCGGCCATCTGTCAGAGACCTCCACATTCTCGTATACCCTGAGAAGCATAGCCCCTACCCCCTCTACACACTATTTAATTCTGAGCTTTGGAATGTCTGAATGTAATGAACACAACTTTAATCAACACAACTACAACAACATGATGGAATTCTCATTGCCGATGGGGACATTTTCCTATAATATGTATTAAGCAGTGTTAAGCTTTGTCTAATCCTTTGTATGTGTGCATGGTATTATCAATAGGTATGTTCTTCGTCCTCCCATACACGGACACCTTAGTCTGTGTGGATATGCGTACCGTCACCTTTGACGTTCCACCACAGGAGGTGAGACACGAATGCACACAGACAAACACTAAACCCATCCTCCATAGTCAATTCTACGGATCATAGCAGTGTCCCCCTTCCTCCCCAGGTGCTGACCAAGGACTCGGTGACTGTTAGTGTGGACGGTGTGGTGTACTACCGGGTGCAGAACGCCACCCAGGCGGTGGCCAATATCACCAACGCTGACGCCGCCACGCGCCTCCTGGCCCAGACCACTCTGAGGAACGTGCTGGGCACCAAGAGCCTGGCCCAGATCCTGTCGGACCGCGAGGAGATTTCCCACACCATGCAGGTCAGGGCTCCAGGGACTGTCATGGATGACACGTCTCATCAACATTGCGTGGAAGTCGGGGACAGTACCTAAGGAGTGGCAGACTGGGCTGGTGATTCCCCTGTTCAAAAAGGGGGACCGTAGCGTGTGTGCCAACTAGGCATCACATTACTCAGCCTCCCCGGGAAAGTATACTCCAGGGTGCTGGAATGCGAGAGTATGGGGTGAGGGGGTCTCTACTCGGGGCCATCCAATCTCTGTACTCCCAAAGCGAGAGCTGTGTCCGGGTCTTCGGCAGTAAGTCGGACTCGTTTCCGGTGAGGGTTGGCCTCCTCCAAGGCTGCGCTTTGTCACCTATCCTGTTTGTGGTATTCATGGACAAGATCTCACGGCGTAGCCGCGGGGGAGGGGGGCTGCGGGTTGGTGGGCAGAGGATTGCATCACTGCTTTTTGCAGATGATGTGATCCTGATGGCATCATCAGTCTGCGACCTGCAGCACTCATTGGATCGGTTCGCTGCCGAGTGTGAAGCGGCTGGGATGAGGATCAGCACCTCCAAATCTGAGGCCATGGTTCTCAGCAGGAAACCGATGGATTGTCTACTCCAAGTAGGGAATGAGTCTTTACCCCAAGTGAAGGAGTTCAAGTATCTCGGGATCTTGTTCTCGAGTGAGGGGAAAATGGAACAAGAGATGGGCCGGAGAATTGGAGCAGCGGGTGCGGTGTTGCAGTCGCTTTATCGCACCGTTGTGACGAAGAGAGAGCTGAGCCAGAAGGCAAAGCTCTCAATCTACCGGTCTATCTTCATTCCTACTCTCACCTATGGTCATGAAGGGTGGGTCATGACCGAAAGAACGAGATCGCGGATACAAGCGGCGGAAATGAGTTTCCTCCGGAGGGTGGCTGGCATCTCCCTTAGGGATAGGGTGAGAAGTTCAGCCATTCGTGAGGGACTCGGAGTAGAGCCGCTGCTTCTTTGCGTAGAAAGGAGCCAGTTGAGGTGGTTCAGGCATCTAGTAAGGATGCCACCTGGCCGCCTCCCTAGGGAGGTGTTCCAGGCACGTCCAGCTGGGCGGAGGCCGCGGGGCAGACCTAGGACCAGGTGGAGGGATTATATCTCCACACTGGCCTGGGAACGCCTTGGAATCCCCCAGTCAGAGCTGGTTAATGTGGCCCGGGAAAGGGAAGTTTGGGATGCCCTGCTGGAACTGCTACCTCCGCGACCCGACCCCGGACAAAGCGGATGAAGATGATGATGATGATGATAATAATAATAATATTATTTAAAAAATCAAGGGATATTTTAGTCTAACAGTTGGCCGATTTTGTTTGATTATTTATTATCCTGCTTTGAACTACCTACTGGCAGCATTTCTTTCTCTGTCTCGCGTTGTGGTATAGTATGCCGAAGCACTAATATTACCGTTTTTAGAAAAAATGTACGTCGTTTTTATATAAAATACCAAAAAAGAAAGCTGCCACCAGCTTTTGTGCTTCTGCCACTAACTGAAAAACTTAGTGGCAGCACTGCCACAAGTGTAAAATATTAGCTTGGAGCCCTGCCAGGTAGTACCTCCATTAAATCTTTGGTTTTCAATAAGTGTAAATCAAGTCATTTTGATTTTAAACTCCATAGTTCTTGTGGAAATAAATTAGAGCAAGTGTCAGTTTACAAATATGTTGATATTTTACTTTGCTTTAACTTTTAAAATTCATATTTATCATCTTTGATATAACGTTAAATTAATACATGGGTTTCTTTTTCATAATTGGTATTTTTTCCTTAAAAACCTCTTACTTAATAAAACTGATTACCTCCTATTTTTGATTGTACTGATTGTTGTTTATAAATCTGCCTCTAAATCGGTTCTTGCAAAATTAGAATGCTTTGTGCCACTCTGATTCGATTTGTCACAGGAGAACACCAGTGGATTGGCCACCATATGTATATTCATCATTGTCAACTTTACACCTTTCCCTTCCTTGCGCAACAGGCTCTTGGCACACTATAGATTTCTTTGTAAGACTTTAATTGGAAAAACCCCTCAAAAAGTATTCAATATAACTTGCCTTAGTTGCCTAAAAGTTGCAGATACCCTGGACAGGTTCTGGTTTGAAGTCTGTTGTATTGTGTGTGTCATGCCAATGTTTCCCCTCAGTCCGCCTTGGATAGCGCCACATACGACTGGGGCATCAAGGTGGAGCGCGTGGAGATCAAGGATGTCAAGCTCCCCCTGCAGATGCAGAAGGCCATGGCAGCTGAGGCAGAGGCCAGCCGGGAGGCCAGGGCTAAGGTAAACGCCAGAGACTTCAAGACGCCTGTTCTGTTTTTTTGCTTTTATCAGTCAAGTGTTTTTTAACATAATAATAGAAGCAGTCTCATTGTTTTAACATTCCAGTTATTATCTTGGTGCTGTGATTCCCAAACCTCATCAAGCACTTTCCCTCTGCATGGCCGTTTGACTTATTGGTTGTAGTCTACAACCTGAGTTGTGGTGGCTGCTGAACAATTTAGAAGCGTGGGTCTGATGCTTTAGTGAATCATCCACCTGCTTTGCCTTCCATAACCACCTTCACCAGATATTGTGATGCAATATTTTCCTCTCTAGGTCATAGCCGCCGAGGGGGAGATGAATGCATCGCGGGCGCTGAAGGAAGCCTCCCTGGTCATCTCAGAGTCACCCTTAGCACTGCAGCTGCGCTACCTGCAGACCCTCAGCGCAATAGCTGCTGAGAAGAACTCCACCATAATCTTCCCCCTGCCACTGGATATGATGCAGGCATTCATGAAGCGCTGAGGAGAGCATGCAGACACAAACACGCACATAACATTTTCTCCAACACAAATTTGTTGTACACTGCCACACATTATAAACAGGCTTTTACACTTATTCCGAGAGTAAAACCCACACACAACCTCACTCACTCACTCGATGTTTGGTCAATACGAGCCATTTAGCTTGAGTATTGCATGAGTATGTTTACCCTTGTTGTACCCTGTAGGAGATTTTAACAGACCTATGGCTTTATATTTCAGGGGCTTTGCCTAAAAACTTGCCTGTCCTGATGTGTTTCCCATCTTTTTAACAATTTTTGTAACTGAATGCATCAAGTCACTGCCGTAATGTAATACTACAGCTTCTATGCAGTTTTAAGTGAAAATTAAAGCACATTTATATCCATTGTCCTCCATGACACAATTTTCTTAAACGCATGGTCCTTTCAAAAAGCAAAGCCACATCTCCTTTTTTTAAATGCTAACATTTAGACACCTAAAGCTCTTTACACTGTAGGGGGACTCACTTTTTGGTCACCAGTGCACCCACCCTTTAATGTTTTAGAAAATATTATTTTATATGTATATAGTTTACACCATTGCAGTAAAATATTAATTGTTCTTTTTAGTGTTGATTTTTAAATATGTTTTCAAATGTTTTTTTCTAAAGCCAGAGGCTGTTTGGTTTAATTGCTTTAATAAATGAAGGATTTAAAAATAGCAATCTTATTACTTTTTTTTATGCTGCTGTAATAAAATGTTCCTTCATTAAAAAATGGAGTCAACGTTCTCAACAGGTCACAGAAGTTTTATTGCAACAGCTGTGAGGCATGGATAAATCGTAAAAAGTGACACTTGGATTTGATCAATCAGGAAAGTACGTACTAGCATTGCTTATTTGTTCCTCACAAAAGTATGGCTGCTACAGCCCATCTGCGCAGGCTGCTGGTAGATAAAGCTAACAGGTGCCAGCTACAGCTACAAGTAAGAGCAGTAAACCTGTATTCTCTGGTACCCAGAATAGAACCATTTATCAGGTGAGCTCTCTTTATGCCTGATATGGCTAAACAGAACTGGTACCTTTCCTCTTCTGCTCCTCCTGAGTTTAAATATGCCAAATTCTTAAAGAGGTTAATAGTTGTATTACTTGGGAGATGCATTGGTCTTCTCATTGGCAGTGTTTTTACCCACACTTTCACTAAGGCGGTTGGTTCCCAAGTCTAAATAGCACAATCAAGTTTGACATGGTGTTGCTGTATAAAATATTAAAAGTAAAAAAAACAAAAACCATTGCAATTGTAAATCCTGCATCCCACTTCGAAAGAAGCCCTTTGTGTTGGAAATAATATGTAGATAAAATAATGGTGCAAGTCTTCTCGGTTGTCAGACATGCAGGACAAATGACAACAACAACAACAACAAAGGCACAACAAAGTTAAAAGGTTAGCAGGGCATTAGGGGTTTGCCATTTTAGAGTCTTGTGACTGAAGCACAGTGCAAGCGGCTGGGTGACAGGATCAAAGGGTCAGAGTCAGGATTGATAGGTAAGAGCTCACAGCTCGAGCTCAGCCATGGCCCGCTCCAGGGGGTCGCTGGTCCAGTACTCGTGGTCCCAGCCCAGGAACCATCCTGTGAACGTAGGAGGCTCAGAACCCTGCTTGATTCTCACGGTGGGTGTGCGACGGTCTCGGTTGGCTGGGTCTGACTCGATGTAGCGTGCCGCTGTGGTGGAAATGGATTTGAATATGTTTGATTACTAACTTCAAAGTTATTCTAATAACTTCGGGTGTTCTATTTACTCTATAGGAAGTGTTGATAATCCATGAAAAATTTAAAATTTTGGTTGATTTGGCATGAAGGGGTTGTTAGGCAATTAAATATTTTAAGTGCAATAGTAGGAATTATTGTTTTCTATGGGGTAAAGAGAACACATGAAACCAAATTCAGTAGTGGTTTACCTGAGACCATGGCTTCAGTTTTCTCCTCCTCTTGGGCTTCTTTGCCAATCCAGACGAACACCTAAACACAAAAACATAGTGAGTCTCTTTCTGACCGTTTATGACCATACCCTGAAAGAGATGACACAGTATAGAGCTCACCTGCTCCCATGTGTCCAGGATCATGACATCATCAGTGGCTAGATCTTCTTGGGTCATCTCTCCAGGTACCTCTTCAATCTGGGAACAGGAAAGTCTGCGCCTTAGTCAACATCCTAAACCATAAACGTAATCATTAAGTTGTTATGCTGAGGGTAGGGGGACTGACAACAAAGTTCCCAGTCTTGTTGGAGCAGGCAAAGAGTCTGGGAGGATGGGTATCCATCTTGTCCTTGAGCCTGGTTGAGGTACGGTAGTCAGCCTTGCCTCCCAGGGCCTCCCAGAAGTCATCTGGACGGGGAGGAGCAAGATACATTTCGATGCACTGATCAGTCAATCAGGGACGGTAATACCTTCTATATTAAATATTTGTACTGCACACACAGGTTTGGTTGATTTATCCCTCCAGGTCAGGAAAATCAAATCGACCTCAAAATGTTTTGCCTTGTTAGGACTGGTGTTCAGTTTACTGACCGCTCTCTCCACCCTCGGCCATCTCAGAGGAGGACACGCCTAGGATGTCGCAGAGCTGCTGGACCCCCTGCTTTTCCGTGTCACTGGCCCCCTGGCCCACCCACATGAAGGAGGCCCCTGGGGTGACCAGCAGGAAGGCATCGTTGGAGTTGAGGTTGGACGACGCGGCCTCCAGCTATGAGCAAGGTGACGACGGGTAGTAAAGCACATACAAGATGGCAAGTTTGAAGACAGAAAATATGTCTAGATTTGAATGCCTTGCATGCTTTCCTTTTGTATTTTCTCATCGGATTTGACAAATGTATTCCGTGACAGTACTACATAGCAATTCAATGCAAATGTATTTGAGCGCCACAACAACCTGGTAGTGGAGCAGGCAGTAGACATCAGCCACTTACCTCCACAGCTCGAGTGCAGCCCGTCGAGTTGGAGCGGACCTGGAACAGTCGTGTTTCGGCAGGGGCCGTTTGGCCCCCGTCTCTGGATGTACCTCCCCTGAAGACCACCATGGGCTGTCCTCCAAACAGGCTCATCAGGTGGGCCGGCTCCTTGCCTTGGACCACCCTTACCTGAGACATCCATACACGGTTAGAGATCTACTCCAGAAACATATTTCATTTCAGCTATTCTATGGGCATGAAGGTTCATCATCCTATCCAAGCTTTACTCAATTATCCAAAAAATATTTAAGAAATTAGAACTAGAGCCAGAACTAAAACATGTATTGAGATCCCAAAAAACATAGGATGTCTGGTTCCACTGGGTCTTTGTGAAGATTTTGAATGCACTGTCCTCATCAGTGTGGACACAAGGTGGCAGCAGTGAGCCCTAATGACAGTAAGGGTTGGGTCTGAGTGCAGTCGATTCCCAGCAAGCTGTTCGTCTGGCCAACAGGCTGGTTGTCAGCAGGACGCCCTGTGGCTGGATACAGCCGGTTTGCCTTAATGTCCCTCTGGACAAAGAGGGACCTCTGTCTAAGTCGATTAGGCACACGTTTGTTCTCCTCTCAACACCCTTCGTGAACATTTAGGAATTAATGTATATTGACACAAAGCCTTGTTCTAGGGGCTTTTTTTGTCCAAACTGGAGACGTCTGAACCGAAGTCCTTGAAATCTATTTTTATTTACTTGCCGGCAGTAACTATGTTTGTCCTTTGCGTAATGTCTCAGCTACCTACAATTGTTAGAATGATTAGTTGTGTCTATCTTTCCAAGCATGGTGGACTAAATTGGTGTTTCTAACTAATGAATCACACAGATGGATGCACTGATCGTTCTGCTCTGAGCTGTTAGAAAGTAGTCGTGATGTTGTTCATTCACAGTCATATATTCACGTCACAGATTCCACACTGGTTAGGTTTCAACAACATACTGCATTCAAGGTTAACCTACAAAACATGCAGAATACCTTAAGACAAGATACCTTTCTGAGAACATGTCATAGTATGTAAACTAAAAGAGCAAGACTACACAAACAGGCAAGCATCACAGTATATTATAACACCACAATATATTTTACAGAGCCATGGCACTTGAAACAATCTCCATGAAAACACCCCCTTAAATGGTTGAATACAATATACCTACTTACTTTGTCCTCATAAAAGGCAAGGGACTATGTTGGTTATGACTGTAGTGTAGTGTGTCAATGGGGGCTGACTGACTCACAGGGGCTAAAGAGAACTCCCTCAACAACACTTATGGAACGTCCTGTTTGTGGTTGAGCCCTGCTTTTTGGATTTCCACTGTTGATTTCAATTATCTCATTTCCCTCCCTCTGCAATTCTGAGCCATAGCAAGTCAACCTTAGACCAGAGTGTGAAACTACAGAAAAAGGCTAGTCTTTCATCACAAGTCCAGCTTGTACTTTCAGAGACGCATTGACTAGACTGACTCATGTAACTATGGAAGAGCTTGTTTCCACCATGCCAGGGCTCTGTAAAGAAGCAGGCTAGCCTGAGCAGGAGAGGGAACTACCTGGGTGGTAATAGGAGCACCAACAACCTGGGAGAGACAGAGAGGTAAGGCATGAGTGGAGGGAGAGAACCCGGAAGGAGGAGGGAGGAGGGAGGAGGAGGGGAAGATGCCAGAGAGGTTATTGAGCCAAGCTGAGGAAGCACAATGAGAAAAATATAGATCACAATAGAACCGGCCGGATGAAAAGGAAATCCTATTGGAGATCGTAGATGGAAGGGATGTTTGTCTGAACACACACAGACAGTGTTACCTGCACAGGACCACCACCAAGCTCATCATCCAGCTGGGCACCAAGTATAGCTGAAGCACCAATTTCATCCTGTGTCGAGTCCATTCCCTGCCTGAAAAAAACACAAACATTTTAGCATACAATATAATACACGGTCTTGGACTACTATATCTATGTATGTTTACATTTTAGTAATGATCAAAACCCATATGTGCTGGACCAGAACACTCTGTCTCCCAGAATTATGAGCAACCGGGTCAGCTCTGTTCAGTTCAGCCCAGTGTCAGTCTATGCATCTCATCGCTCTCCTTGCCCCAGTGGGACAGGCCTTCTGTCTCACCACATATATATGATGTGTCCCTGGCGTCCTCCGTGGCTGTAGTTGTACAGGATGATGTAGCTGTCACCACCATAGAACTGGCCATATGTGGACGGGTCCACCAGCACCTTGTCTGCACCTTCGATACGCCAAATCTGGAAATACAGGCAATAAAAATAATGGATTGCATTTTATGTAGCGCTTTTCTAGACACCCAAAGCGCTTAGCTAAATGCACTGGGACGACACGCTGCCAAATACAGAACAATATAAATGCAGAAGATGTAAATATCATGCAAATGGCCCTGGCCAATTAACTATGGCAAAGGACAAGCTCCTCTGATTTGATTTTTAAGTAAAACATTTCCCTGTGTTGACTCCCTTAATCTGATAGCAAAGCTTCAAGACTCAAAAAGGCCTGGCAGAGACAGTCACTGGCATTTGCATGGTACTGTCTGTCTCACCGGAGGCCGATAATCAAATGGGTGCAAAGGAGACTCCAGCAAAGCGGCTGGCGCGCTGTGGCTCCTACCTGCTTCTCCCCGGCGCCGTCGTCCACCATGCCGTGCTGGGCGGCCATGGCGGAGGACTCGTGGAGCGTGGCGGCGTCGAACGCCACCTTCTGGATCTTGGCGATGCTGTTGGAGATGTAGGCCACGCCCAGGCCCTCGGTCTGCTCCCGGTCCCGCCAGTTCTTGAAGAACTGCTTGAAGAGCGGTGTCTCGCCCATCTCGGGCAGGATCTGCACCTGGGTGTGCTTGGGGTAGCCCATCTTCTTGATGAACTCGTCGGCCGCCTTCATGGATGCCTTGCGCTCCTCCATGTTGGCGTCTTTGCCTGCGTGTGTTTGTGTGTGAGTTATGGCGTACAACAGGGAGGAGAGAGAGAGACATATTAGGGACAAGAGAAAAACAAATGAGTCAGATCTCTTACTGTTAAGATACAAAACGTCCCGCTTTGAAAAGAGTTCATGTTAATATTTTTCACAATATCGTATTATTAAAGGTTGACAGGTTGATTCCCTTTCACCTTCTGGTCGACATAACAAGATGAAATCCTTCTGTATCATTTGCTGCAAGTCGGACAGCAACGTGACTATCTTTAAGGCACAGGAGCCCTTTCGTGGTCTATAATGCAAAAATAATAGTAGAAAACAGCTACACTACACTAGTTCATCTTAAATCCTATCAAGTACAAGATACATAATTGTGCATTACCGGATGCATATGAGAACTATTACATAACCTTTATTTATGTCTAGAAAAACTGAAAGGTCTGGACGTAAAATGGCTCTTACTGAAACTTATAGAGACATGACCTACAGATGAAGAAAATGCAACATAATTTGTAATGCACTTCTTTCAATCTAGTGCTAATGTTCCCATGCATCATAACGCCTGGCTTAATATGCATGTCATTTACATTGTTTAAACTGAGCCTTTTGCTTGACTTGGTCAGTGTGATCAACGCTTACCCTTCCAGACAAAGATCTTGCCATTGGAACCATGGTCCAGAATGAAGCAGTCACTGGACTCCAAGGTGCTCTGAGAGAATGGGTTCTCGGCTGCCACCAGAGCGATGGTCATTTCTCCACCAGCATTGGACACCTGACGGGAGGAATAAGAGGTTCACCTATTAAACTAAATGAGAGGCATACGTTTGGCACATGCATGCGTGCATTAGTCATACATTATTTTGTGATTCTATAGAATTCCAAAGACTTTGATCAGTTTTCTCACCTTGTAAAGTTTGGCCATCTTTCTGTTGGAGGCGTCTGCTTTGACGTCATCAGAACCTCCTTCAGGCAGGTCTGGTTTGGGTCCCAGAACCTACAGACATGGACAAAGTTCTGTCAAGGCCTCCCTTTAAGACAAGCTGTCAGGCATTCGTTCAGGATACAGTTTCTGCTGTAAGATAAGAGCTCCACTGACACAGTGTCAGACATATTAAACAGCATTCTGGGTGTTATTTAAAGCATTGTATTTCATGGACTTCACCTCCAGGATCTTTTCTCTCTCCGCCCCTTCATCGCACACATACACACGGGCCCTCCCACTGCGCTCGTTGTCACGGATACCCTTTGCCACCTGAGTGGCTTTAAGCTTCTCAAAGCGGTTGCTCTGGGAACCACACCACTGATAGATTTCCTGGTAAAAGTCAAGTGTTGGTGATTAGTAGAGTAGGTGAATACATTTCATTTTTAATGGCAGTCTAAAGTGCTTATTCTTTTGCGACGGTATTTACTACACGAAAGAGTAACGTAGTTGTGTGAATTGTAGAACTGAATTGTGTAAGAATCTTCTGCCTGGAAAGAGCTGACTCACATTGCCCAGGTCCAGGATGAAACAGTCTCCCTGGTTGAAGCTCTCCCAGCTGACTGGCACCTCAGTTGCCCGGACAACACGTCGCCCTTTGACCTGTAGCACCCGCTGCATGATGACCTCATTGGTGACCACATGTTTAAACCCAGAAGCCACGCCTCCTTTCTAGAAGAGTAAACAGTCAAACACAGCTACTACATAAAGCCATTAAAAGGGATAGGCAGCTCAGTCAACAACAGATAATGTCCATTGTCTATATTGAAAGAGAAACGCGCCAGGTAAATATAATAAAATACAATGATTTATCGGAACAAAACCATGAATAACTTACTAGGAAACATTCGTCTAATATATCCGAAAATGTAAACACAGTTAAACCTATTTTACCATGTATTTGAGTCCTGACTTGAAGTAGCCCAGAAAGGCTTTGGACTCATGTCCTTGAACCTCCCGATACTGTATGGGTTTACCCCCCAGATAGTCATCCATCTGAACAGTGAAGATGGCTGCCGAGCCACTTTCATCCTGGCTGCAGTAGTCCCCTGGAACAACGAAACAGGGGAAACACACAAACAGAGGTGAGTTTTACATGTACATGCTATGCCCATGTGGCTGTTCCAGTTGTCCAGTCAGATCCCCTTCAGATACAAATGATTTTAGCTTAAAGACCTCAGCAAAATCAATGGACCAATTACATGAACTGCCATTGCTCAATGATCTAAACTGATGCGAAAAGCAGCAGCGCCACTCAGGACTGTGGGGGCAGACCTTAGGAGGGGCTGTCCACCCTGGCAGACATACCCAGCCAAAAGTGGAGGTCGTACTGCAGGTTTCCTGAGCGTTGTTTGATGGTGTTCAGGACCATGTAGGCGTCTCCTGTGTAGAAGCCTCCATACAGGTTCTCTGGGACAGGCACCAGGTCAAACTGCTCGATCCTCCACACCTGCAGACCCGGCTGCTGCCCTGCCCGCTCAAATTCTGGGTGATACACCATGCTGCCTGGAGACGAGATACAAATTCAAAAACTTTATTTTTGGGAGTTTTTTTAATACTTAACGGTTAAATAGTCAGCTTCTGCCCTGTGATAGACTGGCGACCTGTCCAGGGTGTACCCCGCCTCTCGCCCTGTGTCCGCTGGGATAGGCTCCAGCCCCCCCGTGACCCTGTACAGGATAAGCGGTACAGTTAATGGATGGATGGATAGTCAGCTTCTGTGGACATAACAGACGTCAGTGTGAGAAGTCAGGAACTGATAACTGGGCTCTATATATATATATATTTTCTATTTTGCATGAAGTGTGCGTTGAGAATCTGTAGCCACTCCCACAGCCCAGAGCTGTTGCCATGGTTATTCAAATAATAAAGTTGGTGTGGCAGTGAGTTATTGATGTGCTGGCTGGTGAATCATAGATGCCCTGTTTCCTCCCCAGAGAAGGAAAAGGAAGTGTTGTGACTCACTATTAAGCCCTGGCAGCCATACCACAGGCCCAGGGAAGAAGCACGAGCCGACAGAGAAACCAAGGCAACTAACTCAACTAACAAGCACACCCATGCCGCCACACTTCCATACATAAAGAGATGAATGTACAGAGAGTCTCCCCCTAACCACCACACACTCTCAGCTCTACTCCATCGGACATCAAATGTTCATGCCGCAACATTGAGAGTGTAAAGTGGGTGCCTGCCTGCACTGAGTTAGATTGCAGTAACACACACTTGAGATCCCCTGGGCATGTGTGGATGCTTGAGATGTTTAGGGGGTGATTAGATTAACCATGACAACATCCATGACTGTCCACGGATCTATCCTCTTTTCACCACATAATACACTGCACACTGCACACTGCACTACACAAGCAGCTCCAAATTTGGCTTGATCCGACTGTGGCAGAGAGGCTGCCATATCTCGGATCCTCTGCTTTACTGCGTTCCTTAGTTCTGCCAACGACCGTTTCCGCGGCATGGATAGACTTGAGGTGTTGCTGCCAACAAATCGTGACGTGTCAGAATCACACTGGCAGTTACTACGCTTTCAAACAGCACATAAACACTACAATTATACGTAAAGCAATACTCAATTTACTAGATTTTTTTTCATTCCTGTCTGCATTCACTCGGGGCATCATGAATCAACTAAAACCACAGTGAAACATTCCAGACACGGTAAACGCACTCTATCCAAGACGGTGTCGCGGAGACGGAATACAGCCTTACTGTTGGTTTCTAATCTGTTTATAGGTTATAGAGAGGGGTGGGGAACCTTTTTTCTATAAAGGGCCATTGGCGTATTTACAACATCCATTGGGGGCCACACAACAGGACAAACATAAATGTATTTTCTTTTATTGTTTGTTTATGTAACAACATGAAGAAGCCAGGATGCAACTATTATTCAATAAAAGGGTTATTTTGGCTCTGTAATCTCAGTCTAACTGCCAACGGATTTGATTAATCAAATTATAATAATAGATATGTAATATAAAATTAGAAATTAATTATAGTCAGAATACAATTCACAATTCAATGCATATTCAATAACAATCTAGTATCCATTCATACAAAAATAAGACAGTTTACTGCTCCAGTCACGTGACGTTGGAACTCGTTTCCCGGGCAACAGGGACGTTTATGAAGGGGACAGAGAGAGACCGCAGACCTCCGAAACGACCTAAACGACTAGTAGTACTACCCTTATGAGACTGCATTATGAGATATCATATACAGATCTATACTATACAGATCAATACTATCTAACTATGCTAGAGATATCAAAGTATAAACATGAAACCTTTAGCGCTTAGCCTCAAAAGACGAACGAGCTAATGTTTCGCTTTACTTAACAGTGTTTTGCAGATAAAAGTATTTAAGCTACATAATGATAATGCCTCACGGGCCGGATCCGATAGTGTCGCGGGCCGTATATGCATTCCTGAGGGCGATTTTCGCTGGTGAAAACCCTTCCCCTTTTCACCCTGCAGTGACTCAGTCATAGAGAGAGGCGGCGGCTTGGAGATCCTTCCCCCTATAACTCGACTTCAGTATGGTAGCAAGCATCACCGCTTTTTCAGAAAACAGCTTTTACCCACAGCTATCACAAGAATGCCCTTGTTTGGGAGAGGGAAGTAGCCAAGGACGCATAGAATGTACCCTCCCAATCCGGTGTTTATTTTTCCTCTGCCCTTACTTTTTATGAAAAGCCTCTGACTCACTTTAAACCGTTCCGTAGCTATGGAGCATTGCTATCAAAACATACAGCATAGAGTTGTACCTGACTGTGTTATGAATTTAACACTTTTGGTGAGAAGTAGGTGAAGTTCAGAGTTCATCCTTCCATAATATTTGCTCACTTAGCCTTTGCCTTGTCCTTAATCCAATGCAAAGGGAATAATTGCCTACGACTATGCGGCAGGCCTGTAACAGGCATAACGACACGATGAAATAACCCTATTACTACCCTTATAATAGATTGCCCATGCTGCTAATATACTTCTAATCTGTCTAACAAAAGAATTCGTGACCTGACATGATTAACAGGGAAACATATAGTAACAGCTGTATAAACTGTGCAGTTTACTCATTTATTTCACTCTGACTCTTAATAAAGTGCTAAAGAACAACAGAAAAGAAAACAGATGCTCTTGATTCTGTTGCTGCTTTGGGTATCAAAAGACTCTGGGAAAGAGGGTAGTTTGGTAGACCTAACAGTTGGTATCAGAGAACGTAAATAGAACAGGTCACACGACTGCTCCAAGACGTCTGATAGGCTCGATGGGAAAACACAGCCAGCCCTCCTACCAACCCGCTGCATTCCTGAGGAGAACGATTTTCGCTGGTGAAAACCCTTTCCCTTTTTCACCCTGCAGTGACTCAGTCATTCCAGGATACTTGACCCTGTTGACTTGTTCCCCTCCCCCATTTACCATCCTCTCCCCTGCCGAAAGTCAGACAAACAGGGAAACCTAAGAGTGTTTTTTTGTTTTGGCTGACAAGGTTCTGACAGTGAGGCCCAGGAAAGGGAGCTTGGAAGAGATCCCAGATTATATTCACAGACATGAATGGAATGCTAATGCTAAAATCTAATTTCAAGCTTTTTGAATGCTTGTAATTATATTTTACATTGCAATCTGAGATCTGATCTTATGTTAGTGTTTAAACCCATACATTCCCAAGTTGTTTTACAATTTATTTCTACATTTTCTTCCAGTCAGATGTTGTTTTACAACTTATTTCTACTTTTTCTTCTAGTCAGATAGGGAGATTTTGGGTGAGTCATTTTCTCCACTGGCTCCCTTAATAAAATTGGTCTGCTGCTTACTAGATCACTCTCTCAAGCCTGGGCAGATAGCACTTCAATCTGTCTGCTAGCTTGTTCCCCTCTGACGTCCAGACTGTGTTTAGAGAACAGTACCCGGAGAAGAAACAAAGCCCCTGCACTCTGTAAAACCATAAACCAACCTGGGCTGTCATGTCGCAGCCGGCATTAAAAACTAATGTGTCGATACATGGTACTGAGGGTTCAAAGTCAAATCATAGAGCAACTTTTACACATAAACAGTATATATACTGTATATTACAGTATTTATACTGTTTAAGTTGTAGGTGTATAGTGCATACTGTTTACAGGTCTAAGGGAGTGCTCTCTCACACAAACACGCACACACAAGGATAATTGTTTGAGGCAGCAGCTGACACAGTGGATCCATCCAAAGAGAGACTGGAGCAGTTTTGACCAGGAATGGGCAAAAATCCCTGGCAAGATCAGGCAAGCTCATAGAGACCTATCCAACGCTGAGCTGTTTGTACTCACACACAGCAATATTTATGCAAACTGACTCACTGGTATTTTGCCTATTTGTTGTTTCTCACACTCACCCACAAGCATGCAAGTGCAGTCCCAGGACTGACAAAATGTGCAAAAGAACCTGAAACACAGGCACACAAGCTAAGTGTTAAGTCATCCATTGCAGACATATATTATGGTCGGACGGAAATGAATTCCCCTCTGCACAAACAGTCACATTGATTGTGTGTGTGTGTTTCTATGGCAACTTCAGATGTCCATTTTTAGAAAAGAGAATGCAGCTCAGCTGCCCCATAAACCCAGCCACAACATGTAGAACTGAATAAACCTTTTTTTATCACTAGTTATGAATTTGTCCTAGCACAGATATAGCCTTCAGGGCCATTTTTCGAATTGCTTGTGCTTGTGTAGATACTTTTGTTTCAGAGAGTAAAGTTGATATACTAAAATACTACAATATACTTAAATACCGAATGTATATGGAGCATATTTTAAGGACAATGCATCACTATACGTGGATTATAGGTGGAGCGTTTAACAGTATTGAGGTTAATACATCTTCTATAGTGCATCTTTTCAGTCTACCTTAAGACACCGCAAGAGAATAGGATGAGACCATCTAACACAATCTCCAGCACCAAACAAAGGAGACTTGGACACATCTAGTTCACGATAAACTAAACATCGGTGTTTTGCTGTGTGTTGAAAAATCTCTGTTATATTAATGTGCAAAAGACAGCACAACATCATATGTGGGCTGCTCATATGTGGTTTTATCAAGACCCTAGACCTAACGGTCCGGTAAAGTGCATGAGACATTCAGTCAATCACAAATGGCAATCCCTTTCGTAGAATGTCCATATACATAAACAAATATAAAATTAGGCTTATTAAACATTCTCTATCTGTAGCCTATGTTTTGCATCAAAATAGCCAACAATAGATGGCCTTTTCTCTTCAACTTTCCAATTTGGTGCTTACCTTAAGCTGAATGAAAAAGACGTTTGGCTGCAGCGGGTGGCTCTGACAGATTCTCTATGGTTGAGCTTTGATTCGGCAGGACAATTTATTTTAGACCGGTCGTTTTTACTGCTGTATGACCGGGCCACTCCTTTTCATGACAGTACTATGGCCTTCTGCAGTCAGCAGCGGTGAGCTGTAATTTAACCCCTCCCACTCTGAATCACAGACCACATGAAACGCCAAAAACATTAACATTACAGGCCACTAAAGTACTGTGTATTTCTAATATGGAAAAACGTATAGGCCTACCTATATATTATTCTATTTTTCGTATTATTTATAAATATATATTTTTTTATTCTTTAAAAAATTAGTTTTTGACCACTGTCAGTTTAAATAATTGAAGATGTTTTCTGTCTGTCATGTTCACCATGAATGTGGTATATTTTTTTCATATTTTATTTCAGATTGAAAATCATTTATTAAAGTTGCCAACACCGTCTGTTTGGGAACTTGCCGAGCATAAACTGTGAGATAGCAGCACCATCTTCTGGATTTTCTGAGTAGAGCAGGAATGTTGGGGTTATTGCCCTGCTAAAAAGTTTTGATCTTTCCACCGGTAGTATTTATCCGCATTCCACAGTCCAGGCTTAGCCTACGTGATTATTGACATCTTGTTTAGGTAAAATGTGTCACAACTGCTTAATTTTTATCGCTAGTATTTTGTTAAATCTATAAAACTGGGTAATGCAACAATATACTGGAGCCATTTATGCATCGGCAGCAAATAACGCATGAAGATTCTGGTCCTACTATTAAAATCCGTGGTCCGTCAATAAGATAGTATCCACTAGATGGCGGTATTCACCCTCCTTTTAATGCTGACAAGGTGTACAAAATGCCGTTGAACCTAATGAGTCTGCAGTTGCCAACAGTCAGGAAGAGAGCTTAGCGTCCGGCACTGGAGTTTTTATACTTATATAAAACACAAAATATTTGTCTGAAAATTGGAAAATACATTTGGGAAACGAGTCACTTTTTATATCCCGATGTAAGCCTACATTTCTGAATCATACAGCGTTCTTTTGCGAATATTGGTACTAATCTAATTCCATAGGTGACATTTAGGTCTGAACTGCAGCTCCTCTTCTCGCGGTTCACCACCAGAAACACAGCGAGGGGTGTTGGGGAGAGGCAAGGAGAGGTAAAGAGTAAGTTAGAATGAAATGAGGGAGGGTGTGAGAAGAGTGGGGAGAGGGATAAGAGAGAGCATTCATTAATGTTTTATTTATTTATGTAAGAGGAATTGAGAGGAGTGCGTTGATAGGCAGCTACTCCCCCGCCAGTAGCAGAGCAAAGAGGATCTTGGGAGACTTGTAACAATAATAAAAATCTCATGGACATGTGGGAAATGAATCAATTGCAATGGCAGTAAAAATTATGAAGAGTACGTTATAGTAAACTTTTCATGCTTTCAGTCCCAGGGACTCAATATGTGGCGAACAGTGAACGGCACTGCATAGGCCCGGCCCTGTGTGATTACTTTAACGTGCGCTCCCGCGGTTACTCCCCCCTCTCTCTGCTTCCCCTCCGCTGTTTATTGGAGCTGGACTGCCAGTTCTGTGGCGCCACACTCCAAACTGACAGCTTAATACTGTTGCACAAAAAATGGGTTTTTGCGGAGTAGGTAGAAATGAGATGGGATTTTGAATGGCTTCTATGGAGAGTAGGATTTGCTGGGCTGTCATACCCATCATCCGTCCTCTTTCCGTGTCCACTGATGGTTAATAATAGAGTGAGGCACATCATGCAGGGAGGAGTCACTGCCCACTGCTGCGCCGTCTATTACTCCTCTGATTATCTGAGGCACATGTTTTGACGCACCGTGTAGGCTATTTACTAACTCAAGTGTCTGACAGTTGGGTTTGTCTGTTGGTCTTGCCCTTACATTAAGGTTGCATACCTCAAATGATGACCATGCGCCATTAGACCTGTAGTATTGATGTGTGTGTATGTGAATGTACCCAAGTTTTTTTTTTGTACACTAATTACAACATATGGACGCTATGTGCATGCATGCATATTTAATTGTGCTTGTGGATTGGTCTATGTGTTTATACCTCTGTCAGTCAGAGTTAGAGTGACTAACCACCCCTTGAATGATAGACGGATGTGTGTCTAGGAGCCAGGAACCAAATGTAAATGCAAGGCCCTCAACACTCACACAGTTGGTTCTTTCATTGTGCGTGCTTGCGTCACAGCTCCATATAAACCCCCTTACTTTTTTGGCTACCACTTAGCCCCTGGTAAGAGCAGACTTACAGTAGAAGTCTTTTAATTACGCTCGTCAGTCTCTGCGCTTGGATCAGTCTTGTCGTGCACATAACGCTCCTGCTCTACATGAGTCGGGAAGTCAGGAGACAGGTACAACTTCCACATCCAAATATTGCTTTTGGCACGCGGGCGCTCTGTACATAAACCGCTCTTTGTCACAGTAAAACGCTGTTCAGATGTAAAGTAGTGTTTATTCAAAAGCAATGGCGATATAGTATCTCTATTTTCCTTTGACATAAAATAATATGTTAGAGGAAGCTTGCAACAGATTAGAATTTTTCTCGCAGCATGACACTGTCTATGTCACTTTATACTTTCCATACATTTGATGTATATGATTTTTTTTGTGGGAACTCATTGATGTCTACAAAGCTAGAGCTACCACAAAGCCCAGTCCCTGAATCCACCCATATATGTTTTTTTCCTTTAAACTTTTTTCTAATATGTTAGTTTTAGGTAACCCCTAAGACTTGTCCTTAAGGGACATATTTTGCCATGTGACCAGTCTGTTAAGTACAGACCCAGTATTATATCAATAATGTTTTCTCTCAACACATTGTTTGTGTGTGGTGTGTGTTGGTGTGTTCTATTTCTGTATAAAAATAACCCTAATGGAGAAAGTAGTCAATGCTTCCCCACCTGAGGTTCTTTAGTGGTAACACTCTCTAATATACCTTGACATGGAACGTCTCTCTCGGTAGCTAGCTGTATGCCCAATAGTATTAGTTTTACATGACAGAGGCCAGCTCTGCAAGACAAACGACTATTATATTTAGACCACTACTTCTTTATTACATTGCCATAAGTGTGTTGTGGTTAGATGTCTATAACTCCTCCCCCACACTGTAATTGCTACACATGCTTACATATTCAACCAATCAATTGAACACTGGGGGACATCATTCCATCTTAAAGCGACTTAACTCGATCCGCCACGGTTGTCACCGTGTTGTGCCACAGCACGTGAGGCTAACTTCACAGGGGGACGCTGAGTGTGCGCAAAGGTCAGGTCCCTTCCAGGTATTCCCAATGAGACCACCTCACGCGCTCCTCTATCCTGTGTGGTCTGCTGCAGTGGTCCATGTTAAAGCGTTACGTGTAATGCCTCGCCGGGGCCATGAATGGATTAGACATGTTTGTGATGCGGCTCCTCGGATAGGGAAGCCTTTGTGTCGGCGCGCCGCCACGAGTAAGGCAGCCTCTCCCTCCGTCTCCTGCTCCGTCTGCGGCTCCATGTCAGGTCCGCAGTGTGATGCAACGAGTCGTGTGTGTTTCATGTTATCTCCCCGTGGGTGGGCGTGATGTTTTGGGCAGAATGGTGACTCTGATTCCTTCTGCGGGTGCGTTTATGTACGGGGTACGAGTATCTTTTTCCAATTGATGGTGTGTATGATTTTGTCAGTGTTTTGGAAAAGCGGTATGAACAAGTGTGTGCTGTATTTCCGTCTGCATGCGTACTGTGTGTGTGCTTGTTGTTTATTGGTGTGAGAGGGTCGGGGTGTGGCGTGGTCATATTTGATTGCATACTTCTTGGCAATGATGGTTGTTTGTGTGTGTGTGTGTGTGTGTGTGTGTGTGTGTGTGTGTGTGTGTGTGTGTGTGTGTGTGTGTGTGTGTGTGTGTGTGTGTGTGTGTGTGTGTGTGTGTGTGTGTGCTGCCAGACTGTCAGATATCACAGGCAGCCCCTTGCCTGCAGGTAGGTACCGGCTCCTGTGGATGCTGATCTGTGGTGGCAGGAACCTGTCAGCACCTGTTCAACGCTGCCCTCTCAAGAATGGATTTGCACGTGTGAGAACAAATGTCCGAATGTGGCAACCGTCGCAGATATCCATCACAGATTTTCCCAACATCAAAGACTTCTCTCAAAGTGAAATAATTCGGTTCCAGAATGAGAAAGTTTTCTTCGTGTCAAGAAATCTTGGCCTACATCAGGTGCACGGCCAAAAATGTGACCAATGCACACCAAACGCTGTCACAGCTTTACAGAAACCAGAGTGCAGTGTGGACCAGCATGCAGACCCAGCACCCCTTTGAGGACAGCTCCCAGACGTCGTGGTGGTGTAAGAAATGAGATGTCTTGATTCTTTATCAGACCCCTTACACCATCAGACGATCCTTATCTCCACACACACTGCGACCTGTCCTTCTCTGTGTAGGTGGTAACATGACTCAGCTGGTCCTGTCCCCCAGCACTGTCTGCTCCACTGGTTCTGTTAACCATCCATCATCTCCGCTTGGCGAGCAGCGGGGCCCAGGGCCTCACATTGGGGCTGGGAAATTACTCAAATGATTATTATGAGCCCGTAACATGAGTTCTGAAGGCAGTTAGACTTTACTTACTTATTAGAGTCACCAAATCCAAGTTGTAGATAGACACAAGCACCAAACATCGCTCCGGCAAGTTTATTAAATCTATGAAATGTTTGTTTTTTCCTCCACTGAAAGGTCAAGGAATGGAACACATTATACAGGGGAGCAAAATAAAGCTCTCTCTGTGCTGCGTGGAGGACGCTGTTTTGCCTCGCGATGATTAATGGGATTCCGGATGGTTATTTAATTTACCATTTGTAGTTGATTTGTTTTTATCTAATCTTATGTCTGAGTGAATTTTTCCTCTGGGGTAGAAGGCAAGGATCTCCTCTTGGGATCAGAGAATATATACGTTCTAAAGATGAGGAATGATGGCATGCTCTTGATTCTCTCCTCATACCATTGTCTTGACACGCTAGTCCACAATGATTTAACAATGCAACGGAGGAGAGGAGAGAAGAAACAGGATTTTGCAATGTGCTCGTCGCTGTATTTATTGAGCGGCAGGGCAGAGGGAGTTCACGTCGACTGGCAACAGAAAACAGACTTGGAGCAGCTCAATTAAATTAAATTAGTGCGAGTGCACCACAGAATCAGCTTTTTGTGCTCGCCGGCGAGCTCTCCAAAACCCAGTGTTCTGTTTGAATGTCTCAGACACAATGGAAGCCTTTTAGACCTGTCCTTTGTGATTCTCGGTCCCGGTCCACCAGCCCAGGGTTCTTTACACTGTTTGTTCATGTGGCGGCCAAGAAAGCCTGCATGGCTGCTGGATCAGGGCCCTCTCCTCTCTGCTGACTGGACGGCTCAGATTGAGCCTGGAGGGATCAGGGTCCTTCAGCATGTCGAGGTGTTCGAGGTGAAAGGCAAGCATTTCCGGACGGCTTCGGGAGCAGAATGTCGACACTTCAGAATTCCCTTACGTGTCCCCAAATTGGCTTTTTTTTGGGGGGGGGGGGGTCAGATAGAATGGGCATGTTTGATGGAATAATAAGCGAGTGGAACATTGATTTTGTTCAGCGCAAGCGCTGATTCGGCGCTTGCGTTTTGTTTATCTGCTCCTGAAAAATGAGCCTTTTGGTGTCTCAAGCCGACACAGCGTGTGCGATGAGAGGCGGTTTCACTCCCTGAGCACCTCCAGCTGGACTCCTCTCACAGTGTTGCTTTTGTGAACGTCTAGTGCTGCCTTTTCCCAGCCGCGCCGTGGGCTCACGTTGCATTACTTCATACGTGTCATGTGTAAAGCTTGTGTATACAGTAAGAAGGCACTTTGTGGAGATGAAGTCCGCACTGCCCCTCCTCCTTTCCATGTCTCCCTTCTTCAGCCTTAGGCCCAATGATCAACTGTGACTGGCTAATTGTCATGCTGTGGATGTGTTTCTGGGAAGGTTGCTTTAGCGGGACATGTTGGTCCAACTTGTTCAAATGAGCTTTTGGGCCAGAGGCGGGTTTTTATTTGGAGCTCCACCATGTTCCAGGGACCCACACGATTGTTACCGACAGTCTCTCCCTGGACGGGGGTCATTTTGTGGCATTTGCTAAATTACTTTGAATTCAGAATCAGATCATCCTGTTTGTGACTCAAATAAGAAAGAGTTTGTGTTGCGATGGCCGTACTGAAAACTAGCGGAGACAGGGGCACATATTATTGACCTTTAATAATATATCCTACTGTTTATAGAATCTCCATAAGTTACAGCAGTGATGCAATGCCTGGTTGGTGCATCTCACTACAGTGGAGTTGATGTTAGCTCGGTGGTTAGGTGTGGTTAGCTCATAAGACCACTGTTAAATATCTGTCAAATCAGGTTATAAAAGAAGCTCCCTATTTTAGACTTCTTTGTATGTGTGTGTGTTTGTGTGTGTGTGTGTGTGTGTGTCTGTCTGTTCGTCCCATGTGTCACTTTATATCTCTCATGATCTCTGTCTAATTAGATCCTGTGTATATTTTTGTCTCTCCTCCCAGGAATAATTTGAAATGGAGCAAAGATGTTTTTTTTTTCTTCCCAAAACAACATTGCCTACTAAACAGATGGGACGTCATCTGTGGTGAAAGCTCAGACATGTTCTGCCATTTTCCCCTCCCAATAGCTACCCACATGACAAACGAACCGGCTGCTCTGTTTCATTTTACCCCGACTGAAATGGTGCTGGGGACCAGGAAGCTGCATGGCTCACTCGCTGTGCATCAAAGACGAGTTCAGGAGAGGTAAGGGGCGGTATCTCGGCGCGATAATCTCACCCTGTTCTCCACTTGCAGGGAGATCAAAGGGAAAAGTAATGAAGCTGTACAATAGGCCCCGACTCCTACTGCGGTGAGCAGCGACCAGGCAAGCTACTGCAGCAAGGCGCATACACTCCCCGCACAACCATCAATGAGACACTTGATATAGTTCCCCTAAACAACCCTCTCTCTGCACCTGTACCAAAAGAACAGAAAGCACAAAAACAGGGTTAAATTAGATTATAGCGATGATTTTGCTGTGCGGTACATGCTGTACTCTGGGAAATGATAACATTGAAACTACAAAAAGGGCCTGGTTCAGAGTTCCATTATTCACTTGAGAACATCCTCTCCATTACCACAGCAGACTATAACAAAAAGGAGATTTGGTAAACCACGGAATGCTACGTGGGGAAGGAGAAGACATGCACAGCCTTGTTACCGCTGATGAATACAAAGCCTTTCATTTCTATGCTACCGATGGATCCCGGCATGTTTCTTCAGTCCTGTAAATCTACGCGCTTGGAGAGAGGATACACAGGCCATTGTTCCACTAAGAGTTTCCACATGTCAGAGGAGAAGAAAAAATAAATAAACAGCCGTCATTGTTCCTGTGATTTAAGGCTTGCAATGCGGTTGCTGAAGGTCGATAAACATTGATATGTCTTCCGTGATGTTTGTGTGTTTCCCTTTTGATGGCACTTATCAAAACATGAAGCTGTTATAGGATTCAGGTTGTGCGTTTGAGTTTAGACATCCATTTTAACCCTTACACTTTAGTTTTTTGTAATGCTTTTATTTGTTGTTGGGGACTATACGTACGTAGACGTATCAAAGTCTCCGCCAGCCATGGAAAACCCACTCCTCTCTGTCCCCCCTGGAATGGAGCGCTAACCGCGTGAGCAGAGCAGCACCAGCACCCAGGACCACAGCATCTTCCAACCCCAGCAGCTGGCTCTGGTTTAGCTGGCTCTGTGTCTGCAGACAGGCTCCTCCTGGCTCCTCCTCAGCGGGCCGTGGGGTTAACCAGAGGTGGCAGCCGGCCAAACGCTCTGGTAGAGGAGGGGCGGGGTCAAGTTTAGGCTCCCTGACCCCAGCATGATAAGGTGAGGGGTTGTTGAGAAGTCAGGAAGCCATTGTTTTCAGAAATTCCGATTATTTGGTTATTTAAGCCAGCTAGGGCATGCGGAGGGCCTCGCTTGCAGCAGTGAGAGGCCTGCACACCATCACCCATTAACCACATCTGTGCTGACTGAAAGTGCACTGCTACTGACACAGAACAGAGAGAGAACAGAAACAGAAACGGAGAAAGAGATGGAAGCTGGGAGGGGGGTGATTTATAAAGAAAGGTAGAGAAAGCGCATGCTATGAGCTATGGCAGAAGTGAAAGGGTGTCTTCAGGTTTTATTAATTATGCAGTGCATCTTGGAAAACCTCGGTGTAGAAGTCGCCCTTAGAAACCGCAAGAATAACTTCACGGTATTGCAGTATCCAAAGCTTTTTTCTATCCGAGAATACTTTTTTTTTTTTTTAAACGTATCTTTTGAAAAAGAACATGGTGTTTAATTCTAGTGTTTGGTTCTACAGGAACCAGTCTCTTTACTTGGTTGGTTCTACAGGAACCAGTCTCTTTACTTGGTTGGTTCTTTGCACGAGTTCAAAGAGCAATGTGTAAATGAAATCCCACCACTCGGTTAGCGGAACATTCCCGGAGAGACCAGCCTGTGTTTTGTTTCACTTTCCTGTTGTGGCATGGTTCAGATCAAGGTATTTTAGCGCAAAGTGCTCTCATATGCTTCCATTATCTCCACTAATGAGCAGTTTGAGAGGCTAGCCTCTGCCTGACCCACCGTCCTAGGATCACATCAGTTTGTTCGCTGTTTTAATGGTAGCTACCCAACCAAACATGGAGCTCCAATACTCTTTTTAATTGATTTGTTTTTGGAGTTCGGTCGTCTATATTCCAATGTTTGCGGAGTTTTCAACAGTTACTGACATGTAGTTTCAATGTGTCCGACTGGAACTATGTATGTGGAATAATTACAACTTTTTCCAAGATTTACTTTATTTCCCAAACAGCCCAATAAACATGGAGTCCCTCAGGTTTCACCTTCAGGTGACCTGGAGAGAGCTACTGAATCGTTTATTATCTTACAGCTAGAACACAACAGAGATGCATTGCTTTTTTAAATGGTGTTTGGCTGTAGTGATACGTTTCACAAAGATTTTTAAAGTAGTTTCCATCAGGCAGTGGTTTCCTGTCGGCCAGGAATGTGCTGGGTAGCATATTTTGTCTTCCAACAGAAACACATCTTAAACTAACAGATTTTGATCCCCGGCCTCTCACTTCAGGTACTTATTTACGTGTCTCAGACGAGGCTAGCCAGGAGACTGTGCTCAACATCCACTGCACAAAACACTCACTGTGATGGATTGGACGCTCACCGGAGGTCCATTCAGTTTGAATTCTATTCGTTGTAACGTTTATTTTATTGCTGCGGGTTCTGGCATCATCTGATTATAGTGAAAGACATACACAGAGAAAATGCAAGACACATTTCTCCTTTGTTAGCTCTAACTAGTGTATGTGCAAAAAGACTACACACTACAGTACAGTCATAACTGTCTAATCATAAGCGTTTTCTGTGTGTGTGTGTGTGTGTGTGTGTGTGTGTGTGTGTGTGTGTGTGTGTGTGTGTGTGTGTGTGTGTGTGTGTGTGTGTGTGTGTGTGTGTGTGTTTACCTGTGCTGGGTCACCCCTCACTGTTTGTTCTCCAAGAGAAAGTGGGCTCATTAGCACCATAAAGTACAAGTACCAAAACACAGAATAAAAGATCAAAAAGAACAACAACAGAATAGAACAACAGCGATCGCGAAGAAGAGTGAGAAAACACCTTTCAAATGGCTCCCGCGATCAAACGCAGAGCTGGTTGGAATGAAAGCGTACAGTAGCGCAAGACCGACACCGGGGGTCGGATGAAACCAATTGTGAAAGCTGTGATGGGGAGCAGCCGTACCAGAACAAACAACAGGCAAGGAGTACCCGTCTACAAACACCCGTGGTTGTCAAAGAGGCTGGGGTCTTCCCAGAGGACACCCGGGAGTCTGTCCCAGAGGGGGGATGGCCCTCCCGGTCGGCTGCAGCAGGGTGCCTACCTGCTGGATTCCTGCTGCAGTGGCCACCACTTCACAGAACCATGTCAGGACTCATTTGCACATGAGAAGCCCCCCACACAACAACGCCGTCAACAAAGGCATTACAGATGTTCCTCTCATCTAGAAATAAAATGTTCAACCAGCTCCCCCACCCCTATCTGCTATGCAGCCACAGCCCATGTGTTCCTACTTTTTCAACTCTCGCTTTTTATTTCATTATCACATCAAGCGGTTCTTGATAAGGGCCCCTTGTTGGAAACCTTGTGGCTGATTCCTCTGTTTTAATGCTGACCCTAGGACAGCCAGTTCCTACGAAACCACCTACTACACTGTGCCAAAACCACATTACTGAGTGTGACCCTTTTAGGACAATTGATTTCAGGTCAATTCAACCCCCCCCCCCCCCCACCAAAAAAAAGTACAATTACATCCCAAAGAACAACACGATTGCTAAACTTTATATCGTGCCCATGAGGAAACCAGGAAAACTTTCCCAGTTTTGATCCTGGGAAAGGGACAAAGGACACTCCATGACCTCCGGCCCCACGTCTTTCTTTACGCTCACTCACTCCGCTGTCATATTTCCCAGCCGTTGGGAACATTAGTTGCATTCCTATGGTTCCGTGGGCCTGTGTAATCATCAGTCACGTACCCCTGATGGAGCCGGCTGAGTGTGGTACCCTTGAGAGGTGCTTGCCACCCCTCTCCTCCTCCTCCTCCTCTCTGCCAATGTGATCAATTACACTGTGTGTGGCATCCCCCTGCTCCATAGCCTTGATGTATGGCAAAGTGATTCTGCCGCATGTGTCATTTACATTCCAATCAATAGCAAATGGGCCAGCGCGGTAGAGGGGAGCGGTGTCCTCCGTATTCCTCTGTTCTCTTTCACTTTCTCATCCCTCTCTTTCCTCACACTTCTGGGTGGTAAGGGGTGTAAGCCAACATAGTCCCAAAAAAAAGACGCTGACGTATAAATCCTTCTCCAAGCATAGAAAAAACATTCAATGATATATGACAGATTTTTTGGCGGATACATCCGCTCCATTCAACCTCGTGTTGAGTGTGCCTGTAAGTGCCAAATGGAGGGGGAGCCAGTGTTAGCTTTCCTTTCAGGAAAAGATAAGAGCTCAGAGCAGGGGGCCTGTGCTGAATGAGCACTCATGTACAGTGTGATGCCTATCAGGGAGACTGCCCCGTGCTGGCCTCTCAGCCAGGGGGAGACCGACACTCTGGTGAAACAGCAGCGGAAACAACAGTGGCAAAGGGGAAGGGGCCCCCTCAGGGTTTACTGGTCTGTTACGACCACGGCTCAATGGTCGCAACCAAAGTAGGGGAGACCACACATCACGTTAGACAATTAGAAAGTCATTTATTAAAGGGGCATACAGCCCAGACCAAACAAACAAGGAAAGGTGTAAAGTAAGTGACACCAGCAGGCACAACCTCAGTAGTAACCAAAAAAAACCAGGCCAGAGCAGAGACATTAGAGAACAAAGCCACAGTCAACTCAGGCTGCTAGGGCTTGACGCACAGGTGTGCCATATCAGGGATAGCGACCAGCCCACCACCTGGCAGCCCAGCACACTGCAGACGGCCAGTAAGTGGGATGGCCGTCACAGGGGCCAACTACCGTCCCTCTGCAGGAAAAATGTGTGAAAGGTTGGGCCACCAAATTGGTCAACCTGCCTCTCAGAAAGCCACACGCGCAAAGAAACAAATACGCACGTTCCTACACAGATAAACGCTTGTGCGTTTTGCATTGCATCGCCGTTGCATTGGAACATTGCACACATACGCCAACAGTCAGAGTTTACGGCCCGCTGTCTCCAGGGTTTTCAGTTACAGCACTGTCGGGCTGTTTAGACATCCAGGCCTACTGTTTAGTCAGGTGCCACATGTAGACACATCAGTTGGTCTGTTAGGACTTCAACTGTGGGTCCTGCTCTGCTTGCATTATTAGAAAAGACATGCGGTATTATTCTGGCCTCCAGCACAACACAAACACACAGCTAAAACTTGCTGTCTCCGACTAATGCAAAGGTCAATAATGTGATGCGTTGAATTGACAAGACAAGACAAGGCATCCTTTATGGAAACTTCCCAGGATGCAATATGGGGGCGGCAGGCTAGTACGTCTTTGGAGCGAGCCATGGCTGGACAGAAATATTTCTCTGCAGGCTGTGCTCATTCTGACCAGCCATGCTGATCCTGAGGTGTTTTACATTGGCACATTGGAGGACACATTAAACAAGACACCCCACCTCTTGAACAGCTCTCGTATTTCACACAACTTTTCATTAGACGACCTTCGATATACTTGACACACTTGAGCAACTCTCTCTTCATAAACGTACATAAATATGACAAGAAAAACACATGTATTGATGGTATCAAACGGTTGAACTGTGTGGGAGGATCAGGAGAGGGAAATGCAGGATAGGAATCAACGGAGAAAAGCTACATGTGGCAGGACAGGCTTGTGCCAGCATGTGGATCTGTGTGCTCTGCAGGAGCCCATCTGTGTGTTCCAAGTGTGTGTGCTGAATGGTTAGTGTAAGATGGGGGAGTGTGTAGTGCTGCCTTCCACCAGCGGTGTACTGTACCAAGAACTCAGGGGAACGTCTGTCGAAGGGGTTCTTTGACATCTCTCTCCTCCTCTCTCTCTCTCTCTCTTTTTCTCTCTACACATCTTTCACCTACTCTCTTTCTTTCTCCATCTCTCTCTCTCTCTTGCTCTCTCTCCATCTCTTTTTTCCCCCATCTCTCTCTCTCTCTCTCTATCTCTCCACCTCATCCTCTTCTGTTCTGTTCTTTGATGTGCTCAGCCCCTCTGTTTGGCTCCAGCTGCTTGACCTCCTCCTGTGAGGGGCTCCCAACGCTGGCTGTGGAAATTATACTATTAAGGCAGGGAACAAACAAATACCACAAGGGGAGAAACAGCATGAGGTTTGGCCAAGGACGTATTCATCTTTTTTCAAAACACAGATAAAAAGAACATTGCGCTGTAAGAAATGGCGAACAAATTACAGAACACAGATGCGATTACTTTCCAAATGCAATTGGTCTGTGTGTGATTTCTAAACCAAAGTGCATTTTCTAAAAAAGCACTATGACAAATGTTCCTCCACATTGTTTGGGGTGCATGAAAGAAACAATGACATCCTTCACACATACAGTATCAAAAATAATGTCCTCAATTATGATTGATGTGTTTAACTTTCATCTTTTCAGGTCTCTATCCCCCCTGCCAGTGTGGCCAATCCTAAACTAATTCATCTCTTATTTAACCTGGAAGGCCCTCTGTCAACCCACACCAGGGGTGTATAAGGCTAGGAAACATTGTGCAATAGACAGCCTCCCTAAGTTCCATAACCATATCCTCCGTGACGGATTCTTATCTCCTTTCATGTGAGATCCCCTCTACAGTAGATGGCTGCAGAGAGGCGGGGGGGGGGGGGAATTTGGCACCCATGTGATTTGTTAGCTCCTTAGGCGTTTTTTTCTTCTATCCCCCTCCTCTCCCCTCTCTCTTGCTCTCTCTCTTTATTATTATTTTCTTCGCTCTTTTCGAGTGTTGAGTCGTCAGCTCCTCACAGCGGCCCCCTGACAGGAAGGAGGTTTTTCTTGGCAGCTCTCCTCCTCCCTCTCAGCAAAACGGGCCTCATTCGCCATTGGCCTGCACCAGCCTGTTCCAGGCCTCCCTCTCTCTCTCTCTCTCTCTCTCTCTCTCTCTCTCTCTCTCTCTCTCTCTCTCTCTCTCTCTCTCTCTCTCTCTCTCTCTCTCTCAAGTTTGATCTTTTCAGCCATCGCTCCTCGTTTCCGACCTTCACTCCGGCACCCCCTCTTTGGGTCAACGCTTCTCACACAATACAGTCCATCTCAGAAATGATAGTGGCAAAGCAGTCAGTTTCGAGAGGGAGTAAACATGTGTTTGCTGTTGCTTTTTTGCAAGTCACCGTATTTTCTAAAACTCTCTTTCTTTCTTTCATTTTCCTGTTTCTAAGTCATGCACAACAGAGATGACTCCGAGGGCCATGGTTTAAGAGATTTAAGCGGTAATCTTCCACAGAGGAAGTGCCCTTAATCATGGCTGTGACTGTCATCACTGTTATTAATAAAAAAAATGAAGGGATTAAATTAGATGAATGACCAAATGTCTGTGCAATTTTTCCAAAACCAGCGGTTCCAATATTACCCCTCCCATAACACGAGAACAGTCCACCATTGTGCATTCCTTTTTTTCCGCCTAGAGACTTCTCTACTAAATAAATCAAACCAATGGGTAGGGAAAGGAAGAGAGGAATTATGTGTGGTAATGAAGACAAAAAATGTTCAGCAGGAAAAGCAAGCAATGAAACAAAATGACAAATGTTCGAGTCAAATTACAGGTAATGCTAAAGACGTGTTGCTCTTTTGTACCTTACATGCACGTGTTGTACGGACACAAACATGCTTGTACAATTAGTATGCATTTACCTCGTGGCATCCTAAGAATGCCGGAAAGGGAGAGGGGGGAGGAGACCATGTGGAGGACCGTTTGTATATCTCTGTTTATCTTCATTAGATCTAGCGTGTTTAAAGAAAGTGAGAAATACAAAGCACTTTTTGTCTGCGTTACATTTTGATTAGAGATTGTCAGGAGTCTGCCATTTGATATCTGATTGTTGTCACCTGTCCTCGTTACTGTCATTGTTTCCACCTGTGTTTTCCTATGGGTATTCCAGTCGCCTCGCTTTCCTTTGGTCCACCATTGCCTTGTGCTTTGCGTGAACCCGTTGTGTAAATAAATAAATCAATCAATCAAAAAGATACATTTTCTCCTTGATACACCGCATGCTATTTTCTATTTTAAGTCTGTTTTATTAGTGTTAGCTCTGTCCACTGCATTTGTGTCCTATCCTGCTGCAACTCTGACAGGGAGGGGGTAGACTTGCACTATGCACCGAGCACAGATAAGGAACAGTGGTAGCATGGTGGTTGTGTTAGTCCCAGGGGGTCTTCAGGATGTCTCCCTCTGTCCATAGCCCCACCACCATGCTAATCCTACTTGTCCTCTAGGTAGGAGCATACACACTTTTGCTTTTTAAACTAATGGCCCCAGCTCATTTAAATCAAATAAAAAATACAGGCACCATTAAAATGTCGTCCAGTAAGATGTATAACTCTTTGATGAACATGGAACAAGATAAAAGAAGGTCCTGCATGTCTCTAGTAGGACAACATTTTAAGAGATTGTTTAGAGAAATGATTATTGTTCCATTTGGAAATTTCAGAACGGTGGTAGGTGGACAGAAATGATGTAACAGAACATCCAAACGCATTTCCATGAGAGATGGAACCCAACCTGCAGGCTAGATCAAGGCCTGCTCTCATAAGGTCATTGAACATAGGTTTCAAGGTTTGTTTGATAATAGGTGCCGAGCAATCTGTGGCCCTGAAAGCACTCATACCTCTGATTACCCCAAACATTCTTCCTTGATGACTCACCGATTTGCCTGCATTTTCTGTAATTATTCAGAAAGACAGATGGAGTTCACTAGGCCTCCCGTAAAGGCTCCATGAAAATAAATGATTGGGCTGCTAGGAAAGCAGTACCTACTGCTGGCTTTGACAGAGGACAGCAAGATGTCAGGAACAAAGACAGACAGAGAGGAAGGAAGGCATGGAGGGAGACAATGAAAAGGGGACACCACTACTACTTTGTTATGTCTTGTTATGATTTTCTATCCATCCATCCATTAGCCATACCGCTTATCCTTTGCAGGGTCAAAAGGGGGGGGGGGGGGGGGGGGCTGGAGCCTATCCCAGCTGACACAGGGCGAGAGGTGGGGTACACCAATCTATCACAGGGCTGTGTTATGATTTTAATTCTTTCAAATACTATATCATTTAATTCACTAAAGACAGGGACAAACTGGATGTGTCAGTGTGTGTGTGTGTGTGTGTGTGTGTGTGTGTGTGTGTGTGTGTGTGTGTGTGTGTGTGTGTGTGTGTGTGTGTGTGTGTGTGTGTGTGTGTGTGTGTCTTGATTCCCAGAGACAGTAGCACTCTCCTTCCTTTTCTGCTCACCCTGTGTGGGTCCCGGCCCCGGCCCGTCCAGAAGGAGGAACAGAGATCTCAGATGACAGCTAAGATGGAGGGTGTCATGCCCCATCCCCATCCCCAGCGCACTGCCATTACCCAGCTGGCTGTCCTTGGCAGGGAGGCATCCATCTCCTCGGAGCGTCACCACGCGGCCAGCTGAAGGTGATTATGTTATGGATGATGATGGCTGGCAGTACAAGGCGACGCTGGCCCACTCCGGGTTGATGGGGTCTGGGCCGAGGCGAGACAGGTGACAGGCCCCCCCATCCCGGAGCACAGCGAGGCTAGCCATGAGGGACACCTGGATGTTAAGGGGGAGCTGTCGGGACCTAAAGGGGACGTGGAGTGTGCTCTGTCATGTATGTGTGTGCGACACTCGGACGGTGCGGTAACATAGAACAGGCCTGGATATTACCACAGAGTCTCTTTCTCGTTTACCTGTTCCTCCTTTCCTGCGACGCGTGGTCACAGACTGAAGTGTCGGCGGTATTAGAGAGACGTCGACAGGGAGAAATCCCCGCTGCAGAAAATCCAATCCTATTTAGCTCCGATGGTCCGTAGGAAAGTCCATTTCAGTCGCAGGCGGGCTGCGTTTGATGTGCTAGGTCCATTCGTCTCGTCGCCTCCTCCTCTGCCAGCGGAGCTTAGAGGAGCTAAACTGGCGGTGACACTGCATGGGCCGGCCGTTCTCACCGCTCACCCAGCCTGTTCTGCCAGCCAACCATCTGGGCCAGAAGAAGGGGGAGTATGGGTGGGGGGGGTGGGGGGGCAGCCTTCCCCAGACCCAAATAAATGCATCTGGGTCATCTGACAGACTAGGCTCCAGTAGAACTCATTGAGCGGGACGGTCTGCGGGGACAAAGAGGGAAGGCCCAGGCTTCCTGGATCACCTTTGTCTGGTTGACTCCTGGTCCGACCCCCCTACCTCCGAGGCCCTGTGTGTGTGTGGCCGTGTTTTGGGGGGTCTGCGACTCTGCCTCACAGCAGGCGCACGGAGCCAGGCTGCTCCATCTTTTTGAGGAGCCTAGAACTGATGTAATTGAAGTGGGCAGAGTGAGGAGGGGATGAGAACGACAGCCCCTTTTAAAAGACACACACACACACACACACACACACACAGACGGGAGCACAGTCCTGTCCCTCCTTCACCGCGCTGCCAAGCGATTGAGATGTGCAGTAGTGAGTGGGCTAATGGAACACCAGCTGGCTGGAGTCTTCATCAAGCAGCGGTGAATTATTCAGCTTCCACAGGGCTCTTCTCAAATTATTTAAGAGCTTCTCTGGGCGCTTTGAGGCAGGAGGCTAAAGCTATCCAAAGTTTGTCTTCCACTCTCTTTCTTTTAGGCTTACCTCCTGAAAGGCCCGGAGCTCGAAAGATAAACTACACGACTCGGCTGCCTTGAGCGGAAGAACGATATGATAAACCAAAGTGGGTAACGGAAGTTACCTCAGCAATATGGGGGCCAACCTTTTCTCTCAGAAAACTATGTCTGTGTTGTTGGTGCACAGGAGGGAGGCGAAAAATCCCTGGGCATTAAACAGAGTGTTTGCATCAAGTTGAATGCAACCTCATTTGTTCACTGGTCCTTTACCTCCATATCTCAACTGTCGTTTTAGCAGTGTCCCATTTCTTTTAAACCATTTTTTAACCAGGTAAGTCCAACTGAGAACGAGTTCTCTTTTGCAGTGGCGACCTGGCCCCGTAGGGGGAAATTGACCAACTCCGGTTCTGTGCCGGTGCTTCAGTCAGGACACTGACGGGAGGATTGCCCTAACATATTTGTATGGTAGACTCACAGTAGTTCAGATGGGGGGCCTTCCATTGTAAACCTCTCCCCAGGACGGGAAACCCATTCTCCACAGAGGCATTGGCGGGGAATGTGGAGCCCAGTTCCGTCATGTTCCTAAAGACAGGGCCGACTTAGCAGTCCTTCAGGGCAGAAGGAAAGGGGCGTCCTGGCAGGGGATGACTGATTGAAATTCCATGTCCGTGTTCATCACACTCCACTCAGCAAACAGCGGATAAATCACCTCGTCTCTGCTCGTCCCTCACCAGGCCCCAGAAAGCCTTTAATAACAGGGCCCAGCTGCCTGCATGGCCGGCCCTGATTGTTTTGAGTGAAAACAGATGTGGAGCGCTCTTTCTTCACAGCGTCCCCATTGGTGGAGCAGGCCTCAGTCACGTGGCTGGGTCTGCCATGTTGTCTTCTTCAAACATCCGGCCCTGTTATGAGGCCCGCTGACCCTCCCAAAAAAAACTCTCTCGCTCTCACACACACACACACACACACACACACACACACACACACACACACACACGCACACACACACTCTGCTCTCTTCCTCCTCCCTGCGTATTCAAATGTCTCAAGTGTAAAAGTTTTACAAACGATGTGGAAACAGTCAATTTCCCGCTTCGCCTTCATCAAAACCACTGAGGAATACATTGGTGCCCTGAGGCCCTGGCCAAATGAACCACCAAGCCACATGCTCTTTAATGCTAGTTAAATAAAATGGCCGGCTATGTTTATTACATCTGGCCATCTGGGCTTCACACGTGCTTGTGCTCTGGACGCGGCCCTGTTTCAGGCCATGCAGTCACATCCAGGTCAGAGGTCACACAGCCAGCCAATGGGATTATTAGCTTTGCTCAGCCTAAATGCCTGTGACACATGATTGCGTTCAATTTGCCCAGGCATTTGAGCGCTTGGAGCGAGGCCGTGCTGTGCTCTCCCTGGGCAGCCCGCTGGCCGTAGAGATGTCTGCTTCTCTCGGAAAGTTCCTTTCTTTCCAATCCTCCGCCTTTTTAGCTATGAGCATCCGAGGCCTCCAGGGCAGATAAATGCCTGGCCAGCGGGGGAATAAACCAACAGCGTCTCCCACGGGGTCCCACTGACTGATATTCCTCGCTGATTTGTTTAAACAGTCTCAAATGTCCTCCCCACCTAGCCCCCCACGCCCCCATGGTTTCTTCCACATGTGGTGTGCGTCCTGCGGGGCCCCTGAGCCGTGGTCAGGTTCCCCTGTGACCCTCGGGCTTTAATCAAAGCAGGCCGGGCTTCAACAAGCACACACACACACACACACACACACACAATCACACACACACACACATACAGGCGTGCATACACACAAAACACACAGTCACCTTCTCTCTCACACAGAGACACGCATTTATACACACAGGAACACAAGCAGACATGCATTCTCTCACAGACAGGGATTCTCAAACACATGCACATACCCACGCAAACGCTCTCTTTTCCCCAGTCATAATTGCGTATTATCTTTCTCTCTCTCTCGCTCTCTCTCTCTCTCATGTTCTCGGTTTCTCTGTTTCACTCTCTCTGTTCCTCTCTCTCTCTCTCTCTCTTTCTGTTTAGCTCTCTCTCTGTTTCTTTTTTTCTCACTCCTTCTTTCTTTCGGTTTCCCACTCTCTCTTGGTCTCCCACCCAATGTTCTATGGTTGAGTCAGGAAGGAAATATTTACCCAGTGGTGGTGTGAAGAGGTCACAACCTCTGGAGCAGCCTGAAGGTCAGGATGTGGGCGTTGTAGGTAGCCACAGTCCTGGTCTAATGAGGTCGGCTGGCGTTGTCATTCTGCAGTTCCCCTGTCCCCTGGGTTGTATTACTATTTGCCTTTTATTTTTCCTTTATTTTTTATCTATGTTTGGCTGAGGGAGACATTTTAGCTGAAGGTTAGCCTTTTTGCGATGAACAGTAAAGTCTTGTGTGTGTTTGGTAACAGTGACATTTTATTCTTCTTGTATTCATTTTTCCTGTGTTTTCATAGCTGCCTAAAATATGTTTTACTTTATTTACCAGCACTTGTTAACACATAATCACATTCAGTTATTAGACCCACTTAGAGGCTCCTTCAAGACAAACCAAGGCCAACGTCATTCAATGGTACATTAACGTCTCATGGCTGAGTGGTTGAGCCTCTATTTCACTGCTGCCATAGCAGCGTATGCTGTTTAAAAATGGCAATGGATTTTGTAATTACAGAAAAAAATGACAGGATACATCTACTGTACACTAGGTAGGTCCATTATGGAGAAGATTAGGCCATTTCATGGTAGAAAAACACGACCATTTGGACCCTCTTGATCATCGGTTATCTTGACCCGTGCCACGTGAAACAAAATTGTTATGAAACATTCATCCTCTGAAGGAATATAAACAGGACAAACTTATGGCAGCAGAATGTTCTTTCACTGTGCAACATTCATAGCTATGAAACCATGTGTTCTTATGGTACCATCAGGCCATATATGTTTTGATTCTGTCACTATGTGGACTTAAGGGACAGGAAAATGAAGTCCATGGAACTTATTTTGTAACCAGTAACTGTTTCAAAATCATACAGTGTAGTGTAGTATTATCTTTGGGGAATTTAAATGCATTTAAAACTTATGTGCATCAATTTTTGGTTGCCACGAAATGTAATGCCTTAAGAACTGATTAGTTTAAAGAATTGACTGTAGATAGTTAGTCAGTTGAAATAGGCTTTGAGCTTGAATTTATTATGACACATCTCAGCATTTACTCAGAGTTAAAATCTAATTTAAAAAGTGAGGTATTACACATTAACAGTATGAAGTCCTTTCAGGTAACAAATCTTACAGGCCATCTTTAATATTCATTTTGGCAGATGTTCCATTGGTTTTTCATGCTCCTTTTTGTGCTACATCCATGATGTATCATTTAGGGAGTAATTTGTCACTAGCTGTCACTTTTCGGGGTTTTCACATATCAGCTGGTCATTAAGTGGATCATTTGTCCATCCTGTCGGTCTGTGTGTGTGTGTGTGTGTGTGTGTGTGTGTGTGTGTGTGTTTGTGTTTGGGCCTGTGTTTCTCCGTGTGGTTGTGTGTGCGTGTTTTTGCATGTGAGTGTGGCAGAGAGAGAGAGAGAGAGAGAGAGAGAGAGAGAGAGAGAGAGAGAGAGAGAGAGAGAGAGAGAGAGAGAGAACTTGGCCCTGCTTCCGGGAGTGATTCTCAGTCAGGGTCGCAGTGATGGCTTTTAGTCATAGCTTAGCCATCCTTCATTTCCTATTAGCTGGCCAAGGCAAGGCAATTTAGCCAATTGCTTCATTTGTGGATTGAAAGATTATGCAGGACGGTGAGCCATGTTTTTTAAATGCTTTTGAAAATTGACGTTTTTGTGCTCAATGAGTCCTCCTCTGAATGGATTCAGCAGGTAGCTTCGAGGAGCAACAAACTCTGTAAATGTCTTCTAAAACATAACATACCACACCAGCTTCTGTATTGTTTTCAATTTGTCCAATGTGGGTTAGGCTAACCGTGGCCAACTATAAAAAGGGTTTGAAAGTTAAACGAAGTACAGTAGTGCTACCTACATCAACATGTCATCCAGAGTGGTTTTGGTGGTGAGAGCAGGCTTTGAGAACGAAAAGACAAGCCGACGTGACCAAACAGAAAACAGACCTCTGTTAACGGCGCCATTGTCCTAAATGGCACCCGTGGCATGAGAAAGTCCTGTTCTGGAAGTCGGTCGTGCAATGCTCTCCCTCGATTGCTTAAGCGTTGAAGAAAGCCAGGATTTCCTAATGCCCAGAATGGGGAGCTCTCAACAGATTGATCTGCAACAGGGGACAGTCCATTCTTTTGAAAAAAGGTGGTGTGTTTAACAGTGTCTGTGGAGAAAGCTGAGAAGGCTTGGTGTGATTGGGTTGGTTGTGTACATGGAAAGGTACAGATAATTGTCATGGACCCCTTTTGCCTGGACATCAATATGGGTGAGTCAAACAGGCACATGCAAACACACACACATACAGTCACACACACAAACTCATGCTTTGAGATTGTTGTTTCTTTCTTTTGTGGCCAACTTCTTTTGTAAAAGGTATTCTGATGTACCTTGGGTCTAAAGCAAAATTAAGGTTTTGTATTGTTGGAACGCTAGAAGTCTGTCACACAAAGTTGAGTGCACGAAGATAAAATACTTTCAATGCCAAACGTAAGAATGCCTTTGCAGTTATAACTGCCACAAAGCCTGATATAACAGTTATATAATAGTTTGAATTTTAAGATGGAATCCTTTGGTGAGAGATTTAGTGCTGATAATGGCATGGTGAGAATGTGATGGTGTGGACTTTGTGTTGGTTCCAATGCAGCAATTGAGTATTTTTGACCATTCTTCATGAATGCCGGCATTATCAAATGTTTTGTAATAATGACAATTTAGAGCATATTTGCATACTCCAATAAGTCTAGTTTGTGGATCTTAAAAAAAGGTGACTGCCCAGGAGCAACATCAGAAACCTGAAACTGCATTTAACAAGGGTTTGGGAAAATTCATGCTGCAGGGAATCGCTCATGCGTTCCTTGGAAAAGGATGTGGAATATCGATTTTAGGGGGAGACTGGAGCGAGAGGACAGCCAAAATCTCCTGGCTTGTAGTGGGCACAGCTGTAGCAATGTCTCAGGACCACCATTACCTGGTGCTGCTGTATGTGCATGTGCAGCCTCAAGTCTATTGTCTACGAGACTCTTTTTTTTTTTTAAAACAATCATTTCCGTGACCTTGCCGACATGGAGGGCGACTTCAAAGTCCTGAGCAGTGGTATTGACAGAAGACCATGATAGGCACTCTGGGTGTTACTCTAGCACGGCACGGGTGTGCACACACACACTGGAGATGTTTTGACTGGCGTGGTATCAGTGAGGCCTGTTAATCGCCACTCCATTTCCTGAGCTAAGCAGAATTTCAACACGGTCGTCGGAAACCCCACAAGCCTGGCAGGGAGTAGGAGGGCGACTCAAAGGCTGTTGGGGCTTAGATTTCTACATTAACAAAATGTCAGTGTTTGCCATTTCAGCACATATGGCAGAGACTATACTAATGTAGCTGGGGGTGGCTGTCCTGCTGGGGTTGACATATTATGTGAAACATCCTTTTGGAATGCCAATGAAGTTTCCTCATTTCACTAAAACGGCAGGATATCTTCATTGGGACTGGTGACTGGCTCTCTCATGTGTACCTGTCCAAAGTAACTGAAATCAAACAGTCCTCTTTTATCCCTTTACCTCACTTCAGGCTTCTCTCTCTCTCTCTCGCTCTGTTTCTGGTTCCCTCCCTCTCTCTCCGTCATGCGGAGTGTGTGGAGCGTGTGCAGACACGCCGTGTCAAGGGGCTGGGTGGTATTGATCGGAGGAGTGTGTGACGATGATGCACTGTGACAGCCCCACCATGAGGACCTGGGACCAGCCCCCCCCCCCCCCCCCCTTCCTCGCCTTCCTGCAGGCCCAGAGACCCATGCTCGCCATCCAGCCTCACCCATGCCTTACTGCCTGGGGCACGGGGGGCCTTAGGTAGGAAGAGCAGAGAGAGAGAGAGAGATACGGTGTGAATGTGAAGCTGGGGCGGAGGGCACCGCGTGTCTCTGTCTGAGTCTGGTGGTCAATGGAGTGCTCCTCCGGCACCTTTTATAAAACAGGGCTGCACTGTGCTTCTCTGTGGAGATGACGCTAATTAACTTGCCCAAGTTAACACGGTCATCAGGCTTTTAGAGACGTCAGTACCCATTTCAGTCCGTTTGCTTGGAGTTGCCTGATTGCTTCATGGCTCAATTTACCAAAACACACAATATTGGTGCAATTAGTTTGAGTATGTATGTTTCTCTCCCACAAAGACAAAAGTATATATAAAGTATAAAGTATATATAAACGCAATTGCAGTTGAACTTTTGTCTTTTGTGTGGGAGAGAAAAATATCTCTCTTTCTTATATACATATAAGAAAGAAAACCATGATAATTTCAACAAATAGGAAAAGTGACTGGCAAACAAACGTGCACGGCTAAGAAAAATGCCTCCAGCACCATGAATGTACAAGAGCTTTCTGGACCACGGTTGGAGGAGCCTTCCCCATGTTGGACTGGTTGGTTCTGTCATGGGCTGGAGCGTCAGAGGGTTTTCTGTTGAGTTAAAATCATAACAACCCTTATAGCGCTGACTGCCTGAGGTGATGTGATTAATCTGAGAATGTGTGGTACAAAGGACACATACGAACGAGTTGGAGGGACCAAACGCTTTAATCAAATCCACTTCATGCAAGGAGAGCCATGGTTTAACAGCTTTCCTTCATTCGTCTTCTTTTAAGACGTGCAATTATTTTTCTAACGTGCTTTTGTTCGGTTTATTTATTTTGCTCTTTGCCTCATGTTGTGACCGTTGCCGCTGTGCACTATAAAGGCAGAAACACACACCTCTAATTATCTTTATTCTGAAGTCAACCGTCAACTACATTGTCCATGTCACCGGAATGAGAAAGATAATTATATATTGCTCACTTTTACAACACACATAAAAAATGTTCTATGATGGCGTTCATTTGACCCTGAATTGATATTACCCTTGACTAACCAATTGTCCTGCATGGAACAACTTTCGAAAGGTTTGTCAGTCACTGAGACTGAAGTGCGTAGAGTTTAGAAACCTTCTTTTGTTTTACAATCACGAAACCCATCCAAGTTGTCTGTCCCTGCGCTCCAGTGATGAGCGGCGAGGTCGGCGGATGGGAACAGCAGACGTGCCCTAGTGGAGCCATCAGTGTGTGTGTGTGTGTGTGTGTGTGTGTGTGGGGGGGGGGGGGGGCTGGGGTCACCCCCTGAGGACCAACAAACTCTGTTCCTCTTTAACACCTGCTGACCCCCTCCCAGTGCTTTATCACTGCTGGGGATCCCACATCCTTCGTCTTCCCAGCTGGGGTGGAACTCAGCCGGCAGTCTGAGACATGAAAGCTGGACTCGGTTAGTGCAGTCGGGCTTCCATGTAGCGTCGGGTGTATTCCCATCGGAGACTAAGACTCTCAGCTCTGCTCGCTGTTTGGTTTGTGAAGCACAGAGCACCCTGCTGCTTAGGCCCGTACACACTTTGTACCAGCCCCTGCTGGAGAGTTTAGAAAACCCCGAGGCATGTCACGGCTGACTCTCGGCAGCCTGCGGAGGTCGAGCGGAGGGAAAACTAATCCTCACGGCCCCCGGGATCAATAGCAATAATGGCGACGCTCTTGTTTGGCCCTGACCCCCGACGCAGACAAATGAACGGACGGGCTGGGGAAGCAGGGGGCGTGGCCGAGGTGGGAGTGAAGGACGGGCCGTAAACGCTGTCAATCAACGGCGGTGCTGTTTAAGCGGGCTGACTTATGACCTCTGTCTTTTCTGCACTTTATGGGAACGGTGATAAATAATGCATTTGAGAAATGAAATGCTGGCCTTTTGTCTTAGCCGGCGTGTTAACCCTTCGTCCACCGTGGCTCTGCTGCACATCCCAGACCAACGTTCTCTGTATAAATAAAATAGGTTGTTGAAATACAGTAGTACACTTTCACCCTGCAGTCACTGACTCCGTATTTGAAAAGTTGCTTGGTTAAAGAATATTGACATCTTCTATTTATCTACAGAGCTCCACTGCATCTCTCCTGTAATGTGACTGGAAGGAGGCATGCTGGTGTCTGGCATTAAAACCTGCACGATCTGTCTCCCACTCCATCAAGGGCCGTGCACGTCTTTTAATGGCACGCCCTGGAGGGGCAAATGGATGCTCTTCATTAATCTCCCTCGTTCATTGGCAACATGTGGTACAGTTGGCTGGCGTGCTGGAAAGCTAGACGATGATGCAGGGGGGGGGGGGGGCGGTGAGTGAGGAGAGAAGGATTCCCGGGCAGAGCACGGCTGGATCGCACAGCAATTAGTCAACGCCTGTTAATGACTGGGACGAGGCCCGTGTGGCTGGGATCCAGCTGCCAAAGCCACTGATCGGATCATCACTTGATTTAATATCCCCGTGCTGAGTGTTGGGGAGGGAGGGGGGGGGGGGGGAGTGGTGGAGCAGAGAGGAGAGAGAGAGAGAACACAAGACAAACTGAAGACTGGCACCTACTGCTGCAATGTTTGAGTTGATTCTGAAATATGGTCACCCCATGTGTAGAGTCATGGTGGTGGTGGGAGCTGGATGGAGGCTGGGTCTGGACTCAGAGCCAGGGGGAGTATCTAGTGGACCCCCTGCTGGGGTTCAGGAAGAGGTCCGTACAGCTGTGTGTCTTTGGGGGGTGGTTTGGAGAGGTGAGAGTTCACATTGCGCCACCATCTGATCGCAGAAACACAATCTCTGTGTGTGTCTGGGATCCAGAGTGCTACAATGCCTCCTCCTCCATGTGCTGATTCAACTTTGAGGCTTGTGACACCGCGTTTGTTCCCCCCCCCCCCTTTTTTTTCTCAAAAGCTACATTTGAAGTTTTTCTCCAAAATGCTTTTGCTGCAATAAGGGACCTTAAGACCTCTGTCTAGTTTTCTCTTTGACTGAGGAAACCCTGGGGAGAAAGCTGACACAGAGAAAGCAGACTGAGAGGAACAATGGGTTCATGTTCAGAAATCATCAACTTTTGGTAGATCTGCTCCCGTTGTTGAGGCCAGAGAGTGCAGAGATCTGCTCTGGCATTGGTCATAGAGATGGTGCAGGTTTCAAAAGTGAAAGGCTGAAAGTGATCCTCTTTTCTCCAACAGCTATCCTTCACTGTAATGTGGTCTGAGAGCATTCCGGCATAGCGTGTCCCCTTAAGACTCTTTCAAAATAAGGCAATAAAGATTGAACCGTTTAAGAGAGGTTTCATTCAGTTCACTTACAAATATGACATTATTTCACCAAGTTATTGAACAATTAAGATTGTGGTCACATGTAGTCCTCCTGTCTAAGTACACAGATGACACATACTTTGGCTGTGGACATAATCATCTATTTCGTTGTCCTGGATTTCTTTTATTTGACCTACACATGATTTATACAGGACTCACATGGCACCAGTTCTCCGTGCTACTCTTTCTTATATGGAGCCGCAGACAGAGGAGAAGACTAGCTTGAGTGCACAGTGGATTAGATACAGCAGATAGCCACATCCCACATAAGCCTCCGCAAAAACCTCCTCCAAACAGTTGGAGCAGCCCTCCGGATTCACCCGGCCGCGTTTCAGACACAGGCCGCACACTGTTACGCCTCAAAGGGAAATCAGGTAAATGAAAGCTCCCTTTTCCTTTGCAGGCATTTCCAGCGCTTTGATCGCTGAAACGATTTCCACGGTAGATGGTTGGAGAAGATAGAAATGTAGTACATGTGTATTTGACTTCTCAATCACCCTGCCTATTCTTGTCCCCTCTAGTTTGAATGACCCGGTAACCCTACGCCGTATAAATATTTGTACAACATAACGGCGGTCCCATTCAGCCCGGGCCTGTGGCTGTAACCCAAGCATGGAGCCTCTCTGAGCCCCGGCCTGGTAACTCTAGCCCTGCCGCCGTGGCTATTATTGATGGCTTAGTAAGTGTTACGGTTACAAACCAATTACTCTGCCATTAATGTTAAATGAGCTGCTCCACAAATACAACTCCATGCTTATCGGCTTTCCTCTCTTGACGTGCCCTTTTTTTTTTTACTTTCCGCCCACCTCACCGCGCCACCTCCATCTTCTCTATGGTCTTTGTGGTCCCCCGTCCCCCTGCTGTAATAGGAGGGAGGTGAGAGTGACAGCTGGCAGTCTGGGCCGGTATTGGGGAGGGGGGGTACAGTTCCCTGAGTTCAGGAGGTAAAGAAGTCAAAAGGTGAGCGGCGTGTCCCCTCGGTGACTCTGGGAAATCTGGTGACCCGGTAAAGTGATATCACACCACTAAAGGGGAGAAAGGCAGAGAGAGAAAAAAAAGAGGGAGGGCAGATCAGAGAGGTAGTTGGAGGTGAAGTGTGTGGGGGTTGAGTTGCCGCACACTTTTTTTTTTTTTCAGCGCAGAAAGTTGTTGCTTTCTTTGTAGGTTCATCTTTTTTTTTCTTTTGTGTTCACTCTGGAACACACACACACACACACACACACACACACACACATGGTTTCCAGAGAGGAGTGTGTGAGACATGCCAGACAGGGGGCTGCTGTGTGCAGAGGAGGGGAAACCGAGAGGGAGGCCACATCTCAGGTCAATACCCATCACACCTCTATGGGCTGCTGTGACAGCTATAAATAGGTACTCCAAAGAGCAGCCATTTCATTTCAAGTTCAAATAACGATATCATAATAAAATGTTGAAACTTTATTATTGTCTTGTTGAAACATTATTAACTAATATCAAGTTCAGCACAAAGGAAAGTGGTTGGCTGTAAAATATATTATTCTTTATAAAAAAATGTATACAGTATATAACTGATGTACTTTGTTAACAGTGTTAATAAAGAAGGATTTGAAAACATAATTCACTTTGCACACTTTCTTTGTGCCAAATCAGGGTGACGTTTGCTAACCCTAATTGACTATAAAGTACGAGACACACACACTCACACACACTTACAAAGCGTATTTCTCTTTAGGTGGCATTTGTTGAAGCCATACATCAGCGATATTCCAGCAGGGTGCACATCCTTAAGCACATGATAAAGAGGAAGCAGGCCTTTCCTGTCCAGGAAGGAGCGCTGCGCCGCGCGTCCTCTCTGATTAGTCAGAACAGAGAAACTTCCCA
>JAPMUY010010981.1:0-13024 GCA_026901105.3 Galaxias olidus | reverse complement strand
AAAAGAGATTCTTAATCTCAATGGGATCTTTTTTTCCTGGTTAAATAAAGGTTTAATAATAATAATAAAAAAAAAACTAAAAAGATTACGTAATGTACACCTCTCAATTCTTTCTACAAATTAAGCACATCTTTAATGACACCACAGTGTGGATTAAGATTGATATTGGAATGGTGCTTTACATGCTCTCACTGAGGATCAGATCTCATTCTAGTGGAACCAAGCAGCCTGCATGTTATATTTCACATTTATTATAATAAAAAAAGGTATGTCAGTATTAGTCACAAAAGATATCATTGATACGGCAGTACTTTAGAGCCACATATTGGTTTGTGTTCATTTACTGTGTGCGTGTTTACTTACAGCTGAATGCTGTTCAACATGTTGTGAGTGTGTGTGTGAGTGTGTGTGAGTGTGTGTCTTTACTTACAGCTTGTTGTGTGAACTACGTTGTGTGATGCCTCCTCTTGTTCTACTTCCTATTCTGCATTATGACATCACATCCTCAGGACCAGCAGCCTCTACTCTCTCTGGAAAACAACATCACACTAACAGAACCACTTAGCAAATGTTCAGGGCAGGGGTCTTACAAATACATAATCAAAAACATGGACAACAAACTTTATTTCAAAGCTAATCTTTTATTGCTCAACCTCCAAGTTCGTTACAAGAAATGCTCCCCCCAAATTCACCCTCCTCCTTGTACCGTTTCATGAGTTTGTTACATGTAAACTTATACACACAAGCATCATAAACGTGCAGTATTGTTTGTTTAAAGACACCAAATATCAGTCCCTACTCTTCTACTCTTGCACTTTCCTTTTATAAGATGTATTGTTGACACCTTTCAGAGCAAATTTATCTTTCTTAAAAGCAGGCATCGTGAATGCATTTTGAAGTAAAAGCAGACATGATATACATTACAAGTGAGAAAGTAGCTTATCTTTAGCTCTGCTGAGTTTTGCTTAAAGAAAGAATCGAAGCTAAGCGACCACATCCATGATGACATCATATCTGCTTCTCTGCTCTTCACCAGACGGAGCTGTTGACATGGAAACAGAACACACGTCAATCAACGAGTTTAACAGCCGGGATTTCAACCCCCCGTCCCGACCCCCCGTCTCCTGTTTGTAAACACAGAGAGTTCCTTCCATGTGACAGGATGGGTTACAGACCAACAATGCACTTCACTTTACTGTCTCTAACTGTATAAAACAGTGTGCAACCTCAGTGATTAATGACAGATGAGTGTGGTGTAATCTTAGGACTCTCACCTTGACCCCTGCGGTGATATTTGACCCCCAGGATGATGGTGGTCAGCAGGTAGGGAGACGCCACCACTAGATGACAGATCAGTCTGGACAGAGACATGATGGGAGCTGGAGTTGAGGTTGGAGGATCAGTTGGGGTGAATGTTGGAGCTGGAGAGAAACATTATTTTTGAAGTTTATAACATAGACTTATGGGATATTCAAAAAAGGTATTCTACCAATTTTTTTGATATCAGTAAGTCCCACCTATCCAAAGCCTATTAATGTAGTCATGTAGCAGATTATATAATTAGGGATGTCACAATACCAGAAATTTGATGGCATGGTAAAAAACTAAAACAATACATTTAATCCCATATATGTCAACATACACATACATACAATATTTAAACATTACATAACAGTGGCATGTAGCTTTCAAGCAAAAATTAACAGTGGCAATTATTATTTATTATAAATTAATATTTAAAACAGATAATAATGTTTTTGATTACAAACAATACACTTTATAGAAGGCACATCATTTCAATTGCAGTATCCGACCAAGACATGAAAAACATACAGGCCTAGGCCTATTCGAAAGAAACAACTATTAACGTTACAAAAAAGAGGCATATTTCGCCTATAAAATAAAAAGAATATATATAATAATACAATGATAATATATATATAATTATAATATATATAATAAACCCCTTTAGATCAGCACAATATTAATGAACACTTACATTTACAATGTAACATTTTTTAATTAAATACAAGGAATAACGTCTCACCTCTCAATGCCAGCTTGCTCTCTGGTGATTCTCCCTGGTCAGAGTGGTGACACTTGTAGAGGCCTTCATCAGACTGGGACATTGCAGGGATGGTCATCTCTCCTGTAGACTCAGTCCTGATGAGGGAGCCATCTTTGTAGAAGTCAGCGGTGAGGTTAGAGGGAGTTGTCCTGTATCGACAGCGCAGAGTCACAGCCTCTCCCTCCATCACAGGTAGGACAGGACTCTCCAGGATCACAGGACCAGCTGAACAAAATGGAAAGGCCAGAGAAATATGACAACACGTGAATTAAAAGACTTTCAACAGAGATACACTTATCTGGTCCAGGTGCCTTTAGATATTTATTCATGCTCATTTGTAACAACATTTAATAGCTGAGGCGAAACATGCTAAAAAACGTATTAATCACTTTAAATGTTTAAATATCCCAATCTAATTTAAGAATTATCAATCATGATAGTGATCTATATTTTCATGAACATCTCATACTGTACCGGTCACGATAATGTTGATAGAGTTGCTGCGTTCTCCTGATTCAGACTCACACCAGTACTCCCCACTGTCTGGTTGGTATGCTGGGTTAATGGTGTAGAAGGACTCTTTAGACAAAGAGACAGAATCCAGGCTTCCTTCTTTGAGTTGGTTCATCTTCACTTTCCATCCAGCAGAATTTCTCTGTTCCTCACAGCTCAGAGAGACAAACTCAGCAGTAAAGAACTGAGATCTGTTGGGACTGACACTCATAGAGGCTGGGGAGGAGAGAGAGAAGAAGAAAAAGAAAGATAATTAATGATTAATGAAGGAAAAAGAAACTAAACCAAAATTGTTAGTGGTCATTTCCAGTAGAACATTTTTAATAGTGGCACTGACATGGGTTGGAGTCAAAACATATAGATCACCCATTCTTGAGAATTGGGACAAAACATTTTTATTTATTTATTTATTTTTAAATGTTTACTCTTCATAATGCTGGGAAAATATGTTTCAAAAGATCAAAGTCTTGGCAATGAAACCCTGCAACCTCCCAGCGATTGCATTTTTTTTTTCAAACAGCTTTTTTATGCAGCCGAAGACTTGAATTGTATCAACTCCGTCGGGCACACAGAAAGTCATATTATAATACAAAACATGAAGGAAATTATAGAATTTTGTTGTTTTAAGTACGCGATTATTGAATTCGCTGTGCAATCAATTTTTATCAAAGAAACCATTATAATGTTCCCCACCTACAATTTGTGTTGATAATTTAATTTGTCTTTGCGATAAATAACATAATATAATCTCTAACACAAAGAACACACATTAGTTGTACCATAGAATGATTTTATTGACAAATTTGTTTTACAAATTAATAATAATGATGGAGTTGACAGCCAACAGACGGAGTTGACGTCATATAAAAAAACCAAAATAGTACACAAATCAAAACACTTGATTGATGTAGCAATGGTATTTAAATAACCTTATTTAAAATAAAGTACTAATTTCAAGAATGAGTTATGCCACCTCCTCATGATGGAGTCTCTGACGGACTTGACAAAGTGTTATTATCTTTTCATTTCTCAGCATAGTCATTGTGAGTAGCAATTTTGTGAGTAGCAAAGTTTGAGTTTGCTTGAAGTTTTTTAAAATGCACATATTAGACCATCATTCTTTTTTAGTTTTCATTTCGAAGGGCAACAGAGTTGACTTTGTGACACACATGACGGCAAGATTATTTTATGAATTTATGAAAAATATTATTGAAAGCCTATCAGTGCTTGAACAACATTCCCACCTTTTTAAAACCAATAAGTGAGACAGGGGTCCTTAGGATATAGCTTACCCCTTTTTAAGCCTGATTAAATTGTTTTTGTAGAAATCTGACGAAGTTGACAAAAATCTGCAACAAACCTTTAGAGGGACAACATTAAAAATTATATATATATAAATAAACAATGATGGTTATAAAATTACATTTTTACTCCTATGTTATTCTTATGTACTGTTTGTTTTAGATAGTGAGGACTTTTAACAAATGTTTTATTTGAAGTTGTGAATTATTGTTTTACGAGTATTTTCTGGCACAGAGCTAGTTTAGAAGTAACAAAATATAAAATAGATCAAAATATGTTATAAATAGTATTTATTAAATAAAGATATAGATTAGATTTTTTTTATTTTTTTTTTACCAAAAAGCATGATGCTACTGTGTTGATAAGTAATAATTAAAAAACGTATTTTAGTAGGACATGATTTGTCCAAATTTTAAAGAATGGGTTAAATATACAGGTGCATCTCACTAAATTAGAATATATTTTGAGTTTTCATTAGCTGTAAGCCATAATCATGATTATCAAGATTCAAGATCAAGATTATTAATCAAGATTAATACAAATAAAGGCTTGAAATAATTCACTTTGTGTAATGAATCTAGATAATGAGTTTCACTTTTTGTATTAAATTACTGAAATTAATTAATTTATTGAGATGCACCTGTAATAATAATAATAACTTTAATACAAGAAGAATTGTGGTTAAAATATGTTTATCTTTGAACTGGTTTAACAGGAAAAGAAGCTGTCAGAGAAATCATGCAGTTTTAGGCGTTTCTAATGCCAAGGCCAATGTTGACCTGAAACTGTGTATTATGGCACAAATATATCTATATATATATGCATATGTGTATGCATGTATATGTATGTATGTATATAACATCTCAGGTTTTCAATTAAAATACATTTAAATTAAATTAATGAACTGTCTTTGAATTATACTTAGTAGGCCCTTTCATCCTGAACGCTAAATATATGATGCTTTGTTGACTTTATTTTGCTCTTAAACTTTCTCGTTTAGTCTCAATGTTTTCTTATTTTACCAGACAACCAATACCTTATGTTGTAAATTATAAACATGCTGTTAAGCTAATTACAATGTACGAGTATTTACATTCATAACTACAATTAAGATTACTGACTACTTTCATCATGAATCTACGGCAACATTTCCACTCTAGGTAATCCAAAGGAATCCAATTGTTACCCATTCGATAACATTACAGTTACCTACGTAAGTATTCTTATAAATTAGATTCCTAGATTTCTGAAGACTTATGTTCCTAATTATCAATATAATGTAATCAGGACATCACTACATTTTTCAAGTCATCTACCACTGTAACATGAATTTATCATCTTTAGGTCTCCGTTGTAGCTCATTGCTCACAAAACCTTGACATAGCAGACAGACACACACACTAGTCCCATAATACAGAGTAGTCTACTTAAGACATTCATATAGTATACTCACACACCTTGATATTGCACATACACACACTAGTCCCCTAATACAGAGTGTGTCTACTTACAGACTATGATATGCAATGAAATGATCTCCATCCTATCTTTCTGCAGACTGACAGCATGTCCAGCACGCTAACGGTTTTGTTTGGGGAAACATCACATAATTAACAGCTTAATACTACCATCTAGTGTTCAATAAAGAGAACTTCCTCTACTTGAAACCGAGCAAAAGTGTCTTATATTTTAATCTCACTTGGACCATCATCAGCACTGGAGCCCCACTGCGTGCTCCTTCCTCTGCGTGCCCCTTCCTCTGCGTGCCCCTTTTTAATGCACCAGCGTCAACAAGTCACATCCCTTGTGTGCAAATTCACTTGGCAAGGGTTGTGATTCTGAATCCCTATAGACTATTACACAAATATACACAAACAAAACATTCCCTGCTTACAAGGTTAGTAAACTAAATATTTTACTGTTTCTATTCAATTTAGAACAGTACCCGCACTACAGTTCATGATTGAGAATTGCACTTCCTGTAGCGTAACTTCCTCTTTTCACATTCCCTTTTCTCAAAATCGAAAGTAAGAAAACTTGACCGTTTGTTGCATCGCGTTTACAAAGAGAAAGAAATTAAGGAGATCTCATTTAACTTTACATTTGTAAGTTCGTTATGCTATGCTACAAACAAATGATCAAATATTTATGCTACAAACAAACTGGCATTAAAACATCAAGCATGTTATTGATACGGAGGAGTCCACCTGACAGTGGATATATTTTCCGCATAAACTCTAGGCCACTACGTAGTCTGTAGCATAAAAACGGCTGGGGCGTTATAAGGTTAAATGTTTTATAATGCATAATTTTACGTCAAAGGGAAGTGAGCACGTAGAGGTAAAGAATGAAAGCAAAAAAAATCCCGTTTATCTACAAACACATCAGCCTGAAAAGCAGCGAGGATTTATCATTGATACGGAAGTTATTCTACCTGCAAGACTAATACGTAGATAAACACGGTTAGGACTTGATATAGTGTAAGGTTTTGTAACATGATTTTACGTGTCAGTGAAGATAGCAAAAATAAAAAATGGCAAACTGTTGCATGTTTGAAGATTTGTATCAAATATTGAAATCAAATATTGGCTTGTGCGGAAATGCATGTGCATTGACTAAGATCAAATTTCCTTTTATTTTTTGTGTGAAGTTGTTGTGTCATCTACAATGAAAACGTAGAGGGAAGGTAGGCGGCAGGTTCCTTGTATTTCTTGTTAAAAGGACGTCAGAATATGAATTACTTAACAGTTACGAATTTAGTATAGTTAAGCTGTGTTACAGTTTTTTTATGTTCCTGTGAACTGGTGGCCTGCCTTACGCGTGAGTGTGCACTCCTTCCACCAATCTGCATAGACATTATCGGCTTACGTCATCAATGTTACATCGTCTATGCCACGCCCTCATTTTTGGGTGGGGTGGGCAAACTATTGCTGTCAATTTGATATTGGTAAACTTTGTAGTTTGTAGTAAAGTGATAGAAATTGCAATTGTCACCTATTGCAAGTTAATTTTAAACATATTCAAGTAATATGGGTGTACATCAAGGCAGTATCTTAAAAAAGACAGAAAAATTACCATGAATCTACATGCAAAGTTGACAAGTCAATTGATAGTTTTTTTTATTGGATTTATTTTGTATTAAAGTAAGTTAAGGCAATCATCTTTCACATCATAATAAAACAAAGATGTTTTCTGAACATTGTTGTTGATGATGCATTGCTGATAATGTCTAAGGAGAATCTGAAAAAAATGTACTGGTTAGTTAAGAAATGTCATTCGTTTGAAGCTGCTTTTCAACCTAACTGTAACACATACCAGAGGTGATAATATAATATTTCTGTTTCTCAGAACAGAGAAATGGGACATCGTCTTTTCCTAAGCAGTGTGATCACTGCTGCAGTATTTCTACAAGGTTTGGAAGGTAGCTCTTGGTCAATGTCAATAAAGGGCATAGATGCTTACGCATAATGATTATAAATATAGAATATAGAAGTGTACATTTTCAATTATTTGACGTGGTTTTTACCCTCAGGTCTGATGATTGGTTCACCTCAGCCAATAGTGGTGATTGCTGGCAATGACATCATTCTACCATGCCACCTGGAATTTGATGTTAGCGACCAGGGGGTGGAATGGTCCAGACCCGGCTCATCAGTAAAATACGTGCACGTTCACCGGGAGGGGAAAGAACTGTCAGGTGCTAAAGATAAATCCTACTATTGCAGGACAGAGCTGTTTGAAAATGAACTGAAGAACGGCAACATGTCTTTGAAGCTCCTCAGAGTAGAACGCTCTGATGAAGGGGAATACAGATGCTCTGTTCCCTCCTTAAATAGTGAATCTCTCATTCAGCTCCGTGTGGGTAAGTCAGATAAGTCCGTGTCTGCTAATTTGTCGTTGTTCTTCACTCCTGAGACTTATATTTTTTCTCAGCCTGTGGAGGCTCCCTGGAGCCAAGGTCAGAGTTCCCTGCTGTGAGATTGAGAGGGGTAGTTAACAGGCCTCCTTTAAGAGACGTTGCTTTGGATGACGAGGCGATGCGACTCTCTAGCTCAATTGAATTAAATGTAGAAAATAAAAATCCACAGTTGTGGTTAGGCATTAATAGGTTTTCTCTTGATTACCCCCATAACTCCCACAAGCCTGTGATTTATATATCGAAATCCAGATTTCTACTTTAGAGAACAATGTAGTTGTTGCTGGATTGGTCTCAAAACAATATTACAAACATGGTGTTTTTTGTAGGTGTAGTATCTCTGCCAATGCTTTCCATTGTGGGAACCAGAGACAATGGAGTGGTTCTGCAGTGTGAGTCTGGAGGCTGGTACCCAGAGCCTGAGGTGGAGTGGCTGGACAGTGAGGGACACGTCCTCTCAGCTGGACCCACAGAGACAGTCAAAGACCCTGATGTGGACACCTACACTGTCAAACAGCAGGTGACTGTGGAGAAGACTGACACCAACAGGTTCACCTGTAGAGTTCAACAGCAGCACATCAATCAAACCAGGGAGACAGAGATCGATGTACCAGGTGGGAACAGTGGGATTTTTACTGTAAACTAATGTGACGATCTTGGCTACATTGAAAAGCATTCACGTAAGTGTTCAAGTGTTTTTTCGGCCCCCTGAATACTTTATATTGTGGTTTGTGGTTAGATGGACTCTTCCCTATTCCTCCATGGAAGTGGATCGTTGGCGTTACTGTTGTTCTTGTTGTGGCTGGTCTGTTCTTTTGGGTCTGTTTCCTCATCTGGAGGGAAAGACACAATGCAAAGATCAGTACGTCATAAATGTTATATTACAGTGTGTGTATGCAAATTCAGTATTCAGTCTTCTCAATATTTGTTGTAATTTCTGACCCTGTCACTTTCTATTTTGATCTTCCAGTTGAAAAAGCCATCATTAATAAGCAGTATTTTCAGTGTAGTAAGTACCATTTAATAAAAAAAGCAGCAAATCTCATATTGTAATTTGACATGGAGTAATTTAGAGGACTTCAATGTTCTGGTAATTTGCAGGCATAGAAACCTTCAATGCTTCGTGCCGTAAGTATCTTGGAGTTTGTTTGGGGGGGGGGGGGGGGGGTCTCTCTAATACTCTGATGATGCTCTGTTTGTTTACACTGTGCAGATGCTCTCCAGGAAACGCTGGGTGAGTCTAAAAGTTGGAGTGGTGGTGATGAGAAGTTAAAGCTAGTAGGAGTAGGAGGATGTAGATTTATTATTACAGACTACACAACAATGACTTTCATGCTCTATTCTCCTTGATTTGGTCCAAACACATTATTAATGACTTTCTTATTTTTAGGTGACCTTGGGCGGCTTCTTATTGAACTGGGTAAGAACATAAAACACTGACCAATAAAAAGATTTCACCTAGGGTAAGGATACGAACACACTGACCAATTAAACCTCACCTAGATTAGGGTTACTGGGTAAAAACATATAACACTGACCAATTAAACCTCACCTAGATTAGGGTTACTGGGTAAAAACATATAACACTGACCAATTAAACCTCACCTAGATTAGGGTTACCGGGTAAAAACATATAACACTGACCAATTAAACCTCACCTAGATTAGGGTTACTGGGTAAAAACATATAACACTGACCAATTAAGACTTTTTATACTCCATGTCTCAAAGTCAGCTCTGTGTGACCACTAGGTTGAGTTCCCCACAAAACGGAACTTTTAATATTATTATTATTATACTTAAATTAGCTTGATGAACCTTAACCCTTGTGTGGTGTTTGTATTTTTGTGACTCACATATTGTTTGCAGGCCTGGAAGACCCCAACATTATTTTTATTTTTTTACAATCTATGTTAAATACTTAACAGATGGTAGGTGGAAGACAGAGAAGGTGGACCCAAATATCACATATGCAATATAAATGTGTAAGGGGGTGCACAGTGATGCGTGGGTTCGGGTAAGCTTACTAGAAAATATTGCGGAAGAAGTGACAAAGTAGCATTCCGAGTAAGTCACTTGCAGAAACATTGCGTGTGCATTACTAGTCCACCTTCTCTTCCCCTCTCTGTCGCTCTCTCTCAAACACAAACACATGCATGGGATTTAAAGTGTTGAGGCTTCGCCTAGTGGTGTTCCCGTTAAAATGTGAAGGGTGTGTGTGTGTGTGTGTGTGTGTGTGTGTGAGAGAGAGAGAGAGAGACAGATCATGTATTTAATGAAGGGTTACTTGTTTTGCTGCTGTTCAACAATAAAGAACAATTAATCTGTTTATTAGCTGCGACCAGCCGCTCTATAGCTCTGTCGGTCGGTCCACAAAAATGTACGTGGTCGCAGCTATTGCAAGTTCATGCTTGTTTAGCCCTTCCCAGCGAGAAAGAGAACTATCATGGCGCTCAGTCTAGATAATTGTGCTTTTTTAATGCATAAAGGTGGTGGTTTGCGGGTTGGTTCGGATCATAAAGTAACGCATATTTTTTCGGGTTGGACGGTGTGGATTGGTTCTCATAACGGGTTGGGTGGGTGCTGGTCTTACAAAACCCTGACCCGCGCATCTCTAGCGTGCACTCAGTGAAAATGTGATCTTTAATGTGTTCTTCACAGAAAATGAGGCAAAGTCAACAAATCTCAGGTTGAAAAAAGTATTCCTGCTAGTAGTAAACATTGAAAAATTTGTTTTTCCTCATATACCGATGCTGTATTTTACAAATAGTAATGTTATTTAGTGTGTTGCAGTCAAACAGCAGAGTGTCAAACGAGTTGAAATACTGGTGGTTGGAAAAATATGGGAATTTCACTTACATTGATCCTATGGCCCGAACTTGTTCAATATGCTTACTTCATTTAGCATAAACAACCACACAATGTTTTAGTAGATGAGCAAACTATCCCTTTAAAATGTCATAAACTGCATTTTACTCTCTTCTATCTACAGAGGAGGACGAGAAGCACCATAGTGAGTCATCAGTATAATGCTGAAAATCTGTCTCTTCTTGGTCTGTCCGTCTGTTTTTTCCTGTCTGTCTTCTCATTTGTTTCTCTTGTATATACTATATGTTCTTGGCTTGTTGTTCATTGTTTTAACACTTTATTTGCTTTTGTAGAAATCCTCAAAAATGTTATGGACTCTCTAGGTAAGTAAGATGGAAGGGAGTGTTGTCTGTCTGATTTGTTCCTGGTTAAGTAAGATGAGTGGGGTGTGGTCTGTCATAGCCCTGGATCATATGTGCATAATGCGTGACTGCCTTTTAAACAGAACTACAGCCTGTCCGTCCGTCCGTCCGTCCGTCCGTCTGTTGTATTGCCTGTCTGTCTCTCTCTCTGTCTCTGTTTTGTTCTTTCTGTCTGTGTCTGCCTGTCTGCCTGCCTGCCTGCTTGTCTTTTGTATTGTCTCTCTGTCACCCCGTCTGGTGGCTCATGATTGGGTAGAACAGGTTCTAACACTTTCTTTGCTTTACTGGAAACCTTTAATGTAAAACCATCCATGAGCTCAACTCTACACTGTAAAACTGAATTAGTTAACCTTCCTTAAAAAAGCATGCAAACCGATTGCCTTAAAAAAGACAAGTGGAATAGGAATTGTACGTTCTACTTACTAAGGCTTGTTTAGTGTAGTTTACTTACACTTGAGTTGAAGTAAGTAAAAAAATAAATGTAGAGTACTTGATCATTTAAATCATTTAAATTGAAATATACTGGCTGTATTTCATACATTTAAGTTGGTCCAATTTAAGTAATTTCCTGTCATTTGGAATTTTACAAACGTTTTTACTGATACTATTTGCTTTTCTCCTGTTGGACATCAGAGCGACAGCCCACAAAGTCTTAGAGCGTATTTGAAGTACAAATTGTTGGTAGTTTAGTCAAGTTAACTAGTGTATGTAAATCAGGATAGCTATTACATTTTACAGTGTAGGTAAGTGAGATGAGTGGAGTGTTCTGGATCATCTGTATATACTGCATAACTGCCTTTTAAACAGAGAACTTAGGTAAAATAGACGTAGTCTCAGCTGGTTACTCCTGTATTAATACATTATAACTCTCCTTCCTTTTCTGTCCCAGAGGAGGGCGATACAAAAGTCAAGCTGGGTAAGTTGTGTGTGCGTGTGTGCGTGTGTGCGTGTGTGCGTGCGCTCACCAGGGAGCTGGTGTAGGTGGGGTCGGAAGAGTGTGTGTGTGTGTGTGTGCGTGCGTGCAACTTACCATTTCAGCAATTTTTATGTTTATTTGTTCTATTTAACTGACACATTTTATCTCAGCTCCTGTGGCCCAATATCTGGCGGCCGACAGACAGATTGGTAAGACATTGTTTACTATCAACATGTGTTATTCTATTCACATCATTAATTATAGTCACCAAAGAATGAAAAATACAGCTGTAGTTTTATTCCAGTTTTATCAGTGGCTCCATTTATCTCTGTCTCATGTTGTCTCAGTGTCAGCTTGATCAGTGGGTTACTACTTTTAGTTTTTGAATATACGTATGTACGTCTATTTCTATCTTCTATTTTAATGTATTTAACATTTCTTCTGAAAGAAATAAAATGAAGTTCAGATACAGTGTGTGTGTGTGTGCACACAGTGAGAGATTGGGAGTAGATTTAATGTGTGTGTACAATATCGATGTCTCTCTATGTGTTTGTTTATTGTGTGTGCACTATACTATAAAGATCAGGTGGATTTAGTACCACGATATGCAGTCATGTATTTTCAATATAATAGAGATTATATATTACATTTGTTGTTTGTTGTGTTTTTTAGACCAGTTGAAAAAAGATATCAAACACACAAAAAGTACAATCGGTAAGTTACAAAAATCTTAAGGTTTTGTGTGTGTATGTTTGAAAACATATGTCGGTGTTTTCAAAAGGCTTAGTTTTTGTCTTCTCTTGTTTTTATAGACAATTTACAATCTGAAATAAAAAGACGCATAGAACACCACAACAAAACACAAAGTGAGTTTGGCTATTAGTATGTTTTTGTCTGGCTGTGTCTTTCTGAATGTGTGTCTCTTAAGGTGTGTGTCTGTCTGTGTATCTCTGTCTTTTTCTGCATTCTCACTTTCTCTGAATTTATTGTTTTTGTCTTTCAGAAGAACAAATTGCACGGTTGTATGGTAAGTGTCATACAAAGTAATTTTTTTGCCAGTTAATGAGTTTAATATATAGG